>JASDQU010028187.1:21859-37622 GCA_032191745.1 Picea mariana | reverse complement strand
GTCAGGGGTCATAGTGGTTAGGGATTAAGGTGTGTTAGTGGTTAGGGTGTTAACAATAAAAATTTATATGGTTTATAGTGTATTATGTTGTTAGTTGTTAGGGTGTTAACAATCAAAATTGATATGGTTTATAGTGTATTATAGTGTTAGTGTGTGTTGATATTATGGTAGCTTCGGGAGGTATGCACCTCTATTGTGACCTTTGACAAAATTAGAATGTTCCGGAAGGAAGCAAAGAAATGAAGGAAACCCTAGACAAGATGTTGACTATAGAAATATAAATAATATGAATTAATTAATACCTAGAAGGAGAAGTCAGCCCGGGCAAGCCTACTAGAATTACTATAAATACAGGGCGTCAATCTTTCATTATACACATTCTCATAATTGCAGAAGTCACTTGTGTGCACTGTAGTCTGTCAGTTTTGTGCGCAAGTTCTAGGGAAGGTGTTGCGCTAGTTTCTAGGTTGGAATATCTGATCAGCTTTGGTTACGTTCTTGCTTGGTGCATTAGCCTTTCTTGGCTATTGAATGCTACCAAGATTATTCTCTTTGTCAAGGTCAAGGTGCTCGGAGGGTGGCTTTGGCCTATGGCTGGGTGAAAAGGGCATTTCCAATGGTAAAAAGAGCACAATCCTTCATATTCTAACAGGTTATGGGCCCACACATCCTTCATTTAGTCTAAACACTGGAAGGAAGCATAGCCACTAGGATATTGAGCTCGTTGAGGAACTACCGCTAGGGCTACTAGCAGGAGCAACATCCAAGACAATGTCACTAGGGTTACTAGCAGAAGCAATTGTAGAAACCCTAATCTAAGATCCAACACATTGTGATGGAGCATCTCACTCAAGGAGAAGATATTCATATGCACCCTAGTTCAACGCACCTTTTGGATATCCCAAAAGACAAAAACATTAGATTTGAATTTTTGGCTCTAAGCATGACCAACCACCAGTCAACTGAAGATATGAGTGAAACGATTAGTCTCTTACACTACTCAACACTCACTAGAACGATTGAACATGACATGTGGATAATCGATAGTGGAGCTTCTAGGCACATGACCGGAGATCAAACCGGACTCTCAAACCTAAATGAGAAGAAGAAATCATACAAGGTAGAGCTTGGAGACAAAAGAACTTATCCAGTCGAAGGATCTGGACAAGCCTCCATCAAGTTGAAATCAGGTAACAATGTTCACTTAAGCAATGTTTTATATGTACCTGGTTTAGAAAAGAATCTTGTATTGATATCAAGCCTAGAAGACAAGGGAAACATAATATATTTTGTGGATGGAAAAGTGTTATCATGGCATAAAAAATCTAGCATAGAGAATTCTAGGGTTATTGAAAGCCGTGAAGGAAATTTGTATAGATTACTAGAACAAAATGAATAAGCTCTCGTACATGGCGAAGTCAACCCTAATGATATTTGGCATAGAAGGTACACTCATATTAATTATCAAGCATTACCTTTTCTGAGAAGAATGGTTGAAGGAATACCAGAATTGAAATCTACACATGAAGGAATCTGCAAGGGATGTGCCCTTGGGAAGAATATCAAGAAACCATTCGCAAGTAGGAAAAACAAATCTAAGGAGATTCTAGATCTAATACATTTAGATGTTTGCGGTCTGATGCTAGTCAAATCTCTAGGAGGATCTCTTTACTACGTAATATTCATAGAGGACTATTCAAGAAACACTTGGCTATACCTACTAAAGACAAAAGATGAAGTATTCAACAAATTCCAAGAATTCAAAGAAGAGATAGAAAATCTCAAGAACAAGAAGATCAAGACATTAAGAACAGATAATGGAGGAGAATACACCTCGAAGGAATTCATTGCATTCTGCAAATCGGTAGGGATTAGGAGGGAGATGATTGTTCCTCATAATCCTCAACAAAATGTTGTAGCAGAAAGAAAGAACAGATCTATTCAAGAAACCATAAAATCCTTACTAAATGATCAAGGTTTATCCATGCTATTATGGGGAGAAGCAACAATGACAACAATATATGTGCAGAAAAGAAGTCCTCATCGTATATTGAAGGAGTTGACACTAGAAGAAGCCTTCTCAGGTAAGAAACCTAATGTGGAAAACCTAAGAATATTTGGATGTCCTGTTTACTCTCACACTCCCAAGGACAAAAGGAATAAACTAGAACCCTTAAGAAAGAAGGGGATATTAGTAGGATACAATGATTCATCCAAATCTTATAGAATATATATTCCAGAACAACACAAGATCGAAGTCAGTAGAGACGTAACATTCAATGAAAATATGGCTTTTAATAAATCCATAGAAGAAACTATTGAAGAAGAAGCGATTGAAGAACCTAACGAAGAAAACACAGAAAATGAAAATGATGAAAAGGAACAACTTGGTCATCCTATGGAGTCATGAGAAAAAATTGATTCAGATATCGTACCCAAGACCAAGAAATGACCATCTTGGCTTGAAGCTACCTTACAAGACAAAAAAAGACTCAAGTTTCTAGAAGGAACATTTAGAAAGAGTAAAAGACCTAAAATATTCTCAATTTATCCAACATACATGATGAAGCTTCTAAATGAAGAACCTACCACATATGAAAAAGCAATTCAAAAGGGACAATGGAAAGAAACTATGACGGAGCAACATCAATCCATTATGAAAAATGAGGTATGGGAAATCGTACCTAGACCTAAAGAAAAATCGGTGGTAACTTAAAAATGGGTATACAAGATCAAACATGCAGCAGACGAAAGCGTGGATAAATACAAGGCAAGATTCATAGCCATAGGGTTCTCCCAGAAGGAGGGAGAATATTATGATGAAACTTTTTCTCTGATGGCTAGATATACTTCCATCAGAGCTATTATATCTCTTGCCGCTTCCATGGGATGGAACTTACATTAGATGGATGTAAAGACAACTTTCCTCAATCGAGCAATTGAAGAAGAACTATATATTGAACAACCTCAAGGGTTTGAGATACATTCCAGAGACACTCACGTTTGTAGATTAAAGAACTCTCTATATGGACTCAAGCAAGCTCCAAGGGCTTGGTATGCCATAATGGATAGCTATCTAACGAGACTTGGTTTCTCCAAGAGTCATGCAGATCCAAACCTTTATTATAAAGTCATGGACAAGGCACCTGTAATTCTACTACTATATGTTGACGATCTATTCATAACAAGTGAATAATCTCTCATCATTCAGTGCAAGAAGGAACTAGCTTATGAATTTGATATGAAATATCTAGGTCTCATGCATTATTACTTGGGACTAGAAGTATGGTAGAAGAGTGGTGAAGTATTCCTTGGACAAGGAAAGTATGCCATAAAGATCCTTTATAAGTTTGGAATGATGGAATATAAGTCCATGGACACTCCTATGAATGCGTATATAAGAAAAGTAAAAGATCCAGATTATGATCCAGTAGATCCATCTCTATATCGAAAACTAATTGGGTCATTGATGTATTTGGTAAATACTCGACCAGACATTTGATTTGTCGTGAATACACTAAGCCAGTTCCAGGTGGAACCAAGACATGAGCACTAGATAGCTGCAAAGTATGTATTAATATATATTCGTGGGACAATAAACTATGGCTTGAGATATACTGCATCTAGTGATATCCAACTTCATGGATTCACAGACTCAGATTGGGCAAGAAGTGCAGAAGACAGAAAGAGCACTTCGGGTATGTGTTTAAGCTTGGGCTCCGCTATGATATCTTGGAGTAGTAGGAAACAAAATTCTATCCCACTCAGCACAACAGAAGAAGAGTATATCGCAACATGTGAAGCATGCACAGAAGCAATATGGCTAAGGAAGTTAATCTCTGATTTATTTGATCAGATTCCAGAATTGACCATAATACATTGTGATAATCAAAGTTGTATAAGATTATCAGAACATCCCATGTTTCATGAAAGGTTGAAACACATTGATATCAAATACTACTTTTTTTGAGATAAAGTCCAGGAAGGAGAGGTAAATATTTAGTATATCCCCATGGATGAGCAGACAGTAGACATCCTGACAAAACCTCTATCCAGAATAAAGTTTGCATATTTTCAAGAGAAGATGGGGATCGTGGAAATAACTCCCTTAGTTGAAAGGGAATAAATGACTCTCCAAGTTGGGAGGAAGCACTAAAAATATTATTGAAGACATTTATTTTCGAGATTGAAAAGTAGCCCAGTTGAGTAGATTCTTTCCTATTCAGAAAGTGGATTGAGATTTCTGACGGACAACAATTTACCATTGTGGTTAACATGGAAAATGGTCCAGATTGTTGATGTATCATAGACAATGACTTCTCATTGTGGTTAACATGGGGAGTGGTCTAGGGAAGTCTCTCTTCTTGAGGGTTAGTCAAGAAGACTGGCCCGCCTCACCAGACAACGATTTCTCAGTGTGGTTAACATGAGGAATGGTCTGTTTTGGAGGTTGATACAGGATAGACTTTTCCTCTTGTGGTTAACAGAGGAAATGGTCTAGACAGTCATTCCTTAGGGTGTATTCATTCTCTCTAGGTTGCACTTTGTTTAGTGCCGAAGGAATGGCTCGAGGTGGGGAATGGTCTGGATAGGCTCAACAATCAAGGACAGGAATTCCTTAGGGATGGTCCAGGTTCAGAAATCAAAATAAATCACTCTTCCTTGTTTGATAAGACTCATTGTTGATGTTCTACACTGAGGGAATATATTCTTTCAAAGCTCACATATGTGAGTGAAAGATTGGCCCAGATGATTCAATTTATCTTTAACAATATTTTCTGTGTAGGTTGCTAACAGATGATTGTTATGGAGACTGCATGTCTCTAGTTAGTAGAGATATGCTATTGTGGTGGATATGTTCCACTGTTTGTGACTATGTTTCATGGTTTGAGTAGTTGTGTACTACCATGGATAGACACAATTGTGTTCTATAAATTGATATTGTACCAGTTGTCATGGAGATTATTCAGTTGGATAATAATGACGGTGCTCGTGATACTACCAGTTGAATGGTTTGTTTTGTTCTCAAGACCATACCTCCCTAGATAGGAGGGAGTGTTGATATTATGGTAGCTTCGGGAGGTATGAACCTCTATTGTGACCTTTGAAAAAATTAGAACGTTCATAAAGAAAGAAAAGAAATGAAGGAAACCCTAGACAAGATGTTGGCTACAGAAATATAATTAATATGAATTAATTAGTACCCAGAAGGATAAGTCGGTCCAAGCAAGCCTACTAGAATTACTATAAATACAAGGAACCAGTCTCTCATTATACACATTCTCATAATTGCAGAAGTCACTTGTGCACACTGCAGTCTGACAGTTTTGTGCACAAGTTCTGGGGAAGGTGTTGCGCCAGTTTCTGGGTTGGAATATCTGATCAGCTTTGGTTACTTTCTTGCTTGATACATTAGCCTTGCTTGGCTATTGATTTCTACCAGGATTCTTCTCTTTGTCAAGGTCAAGGTGCTTGGAGGGTGGATTTGACCTATGTTTGGGTGACAAGGGTATTGTCAATGGTAAAACGAGCACAATCCTTCATATTCTAATAGTGTGTTCTGGTTTAAAGTGTGTTAGGATATAATTGTGTCAAGGATCATCCTATGTTTATGGTCATAATGGTTAATGTTAAAGGTGTGAGAACCAATTCACCATTAAGATATGAATCAATAGGATATAAAATTAAGAAGGGAAAACAACAAGAGTATTCAATTTGAATTATCTGATCACTCTATTAAACAATATTTATTACATATCCATATTAGATTGATCACGAACTCCATCCAATTCAATATTTGAGTCATCAAGATCGTAATTTGTATCCAAGCCTTCAAAATCATTGAAAGGATTGTCCATAACAATATCTAGGATGTCTAGCACTAAGTCATCATCAATATAATCATCATCATCAAGATGAAGCATATGATGTGAGCTAATGACTAGATGATCGACTTGATTCTCTTCTTTGTTTGACACTTATGGGTAGAAAAAATTACCTCTAGAAACTTGATTATGGGTAGAAAACTTTACCTTTTGTAAAAATTCACCTATTCCAAATATTTAGAAAAATGGTTCATTTTATTTTGCATGACCCTCTTTTCAATGCCACAAAAAATACTTTATTAATAGACACATTGGAAGTATAGAATACTTGTCGTTAATAATTTTAAAAAATCACAAAACATCGCTTATGCAATGTTAGTTCAATGAATTTTTTTATTATACACAAATGAACTTGAATAAATGTGATGTCTCTTAAGAGATGTCAATAACATATTTTATGCAACATTGGAGGATGCACATCACTTAAGTGAGAACTCTTGGGGACCATTTTTTTTAAAGCACTTATTTCACAGTTTTTTTTACTGAATTTCAATGTTAAAAGGGTTTTTCAATCAAGTGTCGGTTTAAAGGTTGAATTTCATCCCCAAATATAGTATTGTATGTCTTTTAGGTACTCAAAAAACTACTCCAACACTTAAAAGAATAAAATGCCAATATTAAAAAATATCAAAATTAATATGCTTTTGAAAATTTCCAAAAAATAAAAATATTATATTTGGAAAACTTATTCAATTTCCTATATTTCATCTTCTTATCTCAAATATAGATCAATATGTAGGTATCTAAAAATATATAAGTAACTCAAGGGATGTATTTACAAGTATAGGGAAGAGGATATTGACATAAACAAAAATGATGCACTTGAAGAAGAGGGAATATTTCCATAGATAAGAACAATGGAAGTAGAAGGCACAAAGATATGTTAGAATTCGAGTATGAAGAAGTTGAAAAAGAATCTAAAGTAAATTAAGAAAATATTAAATGATCTAATCAGATGACATGGACCCGTGAGTACAAATAATTTAAGTGAAAAAAATAATATTTTGAACTAGGATATTATTTTGGTTTTTAAAATTAAGTGCTAGAAAAGGAAATATGATTATAAAACATAAAAGAATAACAAGATGTTTTAGTTGCAAAGGGAAGTTGATGTCTCAACATCTAAAATAATATTATTTATAATAAAAATACAACATGAGACAACAATTCACAAAAGAACAATAGAGTAGAGTTAAGAGACACAATAGAAGATATGTGTGATAGATAGAAATGCATGTGAAGAAGCATGGAACAATAAGATGGTGAACACATAATGCATATGGAGGTGAAAAAGATATGATGGTTAGAGGGGAAGCACACAAATAATGATGATGTTTGCAAGAATTCAACGAGAAGCATACATGGTGAGAGTGACGAGGTACATGAGGTGAGAGGTAAGACTTAATGTATTTTAGAACACTAACACAACAAGTGTGTGGGGTATCATGAAAATTTTGGAAACTTAGATATCAACCTTTGAGAAGAGAATTACACATGGATGATGAGTGATGAATCACATGGATAGGAAGACAATAATGCATCCCTCTAGCTATTGTAAAGAGAGGTGTAACAATCACTTCGAAAGAATGTGGAAAAAATACCAAGGAGAACCTGCATGATGTAAAAACAAAATTGATATAACCACATGCCAACTCGATAGGGACGGCATAACATTATTGCATGCAAATATACCTATTTTTTTTACTGTTGGATTTTGACATCATACTGAAAAGTTGCATGTTATTTAATTCACCATACATGTTAAAAGTTAGTCTTTGACCATACCAAATTAGATAGGTAATTAAGGTAATGGAAAGTATGGGATGAATTATGTGCTCCATTTACAATTAATGGTGTCTAGTGACAATGGTTTTTMTGGCGGCTCCCTTTTTAGCAAAGGMTGAGAGAATGATAACGGCTAGTCATGCAATATTTAAAAACACAAAATCCAAAATGCTACATGTTATAATAATTGAGCTAAGGCATGGGAAATGGTGTTAATGGTTTCCTCATTGGAAAGTTGGAAAAAATAATCATTGGTCTTATTTCCTCATTGGAAAATTGGAAAAAATAATCGTTGGTCTTATTTCYTCATTGKAAAAGGAGTATTTTGAGTTGCATAKTAGGTGGTATTAGACACTCAATGTTTAAATTCATGGTAAGTTGTTGAATAAGTGTCTATTAATATAATGTCGAGTTAAAGTTGAATTTATATGAGTCAAAGTCATTATTGATAAAATCAATTCAATATTGGASATATGTCAATCRTGATACTAATTAATGTGTCAATTAAGATTGCCAAGYCAAKGTCATAGGTCTTTTATTGGATAAAGATGTTCYTTCAACAAGAAATATATTTTATRCATGTAATTATAGGTGCATGAAGAATATTGTAGGTGTCCATTAAAAAAGAAGACAAAATATARAAGATGTTGATAGAAGAGAAATAAGAAGAAGAATAAGTCATTAAAAAAAATATATAAAATAGRAAGACAAAAGAAGAAAAAGATTGATCCCTAATAAAGTACATCAAGAAGCATAATTTGACAAGATGGAAGAAGAAGAACATGAGAAAAGAAGTGAAATAATATGAGAAAGAAAAAATAGGATAGTGAAAGAAACTAAAACAAGATTAAAGAAGAATGTACATAGAAACTTGGGCATGATCAAACTATGTAGTAACAAGTGGCAATCCGAGAAACATGAAGAAACAAAAGAAGAACAAGAAGAACGAAACAACAGAATAAAGGTAACATAAGTAGTGAAAATAATAATTTGTGTAAGTAATTGAAATACAAAAGTCTCTAAAGTGAAATGAAATCCCTAAGAAGATTGAATATCTGAGCCTTGATAATGTTGTTTTGTTGATGCAAAAGAATACGGTCATGGTCCTATGTTTAAAACAATTAGATTAGCGTAATATGAACATGTACATGTAAATTGTTTTGTATGTACTTGAGATAAATTATGTAWGTAAGGCATGATAAAGTAAGTATACCCCCATAAATTGATTATTGATGGTTCATGGTAAACCCAAAATAACTTTTTGTAGTCTGAGAGGAAGTATGAGATAGTTATCGATAGATCYTTACATAGARMAAGACATACTATAACATCATATAGAAGAACACATWGTCATATAGACAGTCATACACAAGAGGTGAGAGAACCATCAAAGATTTTTATTATATTCATAATAGTCTCTTACATTTTATTACATAGTGATCTAGATTGGATCATTTTATTATTTTTTATCTATCTCACTACTTTCTAGGTGGAAAAGTTGAAGGAATCAACTTGCAAGGTCATTTCAGAGGCTAGTCCAAATTTTGAAATTTTGGTCCAAAAAAATAGTCAGAAATCTTCCAAATCCATTTTGAGGCATCAAGCGACCCTTTTTTTCCAAGCCTTACTATGCAAGAATATTCTAAATTCTACAGGTCAATACCTTTCCAACAACATAGATTGTTTGTCAATCAAAGTTCGTATGAGAAATTTATGCCTCTCGCAAGTTGACCTACCATATTGATCACCAGGGTGCGAGTGGATGCCACATCAACCTCCATTAATTATACATGTCGGGCTAGCCATGTGGTGGATTTTCTAAGAATTTCTAGAAGTTCTAAAACCTTATCAAAATTGAAAGTTGAGGAAGTAAAAAACCTATCCCTAGATGAATATCAAGCTATGTTAAATACCAGGGAACTAAGAGGAGAAGGGTTTCCATTATTTTGCATTGTATATTGTTCCATAGTTGAGAAAAACATTTGAGAGTGTTATTCTATGAGCATAATAGAGGAGGAGATATTTTGTAGTATTCATACAAGCCACAAGTCAAAGGAAACTCCATAGAGAGTGCCTCTTTCTTTGTACTTGCACCATTTCTTTACTAGAGAAAAGATAGCAGAGCAACCTAACCTTCCAACTTGACCTTCCAGCTGGGTTTTCTCCCGTATTGGGTTTTCCATGTCATATCTTGTGTTTATTTATGAAAGATGTGAATATGTTTTGTTGTTCTCTAAATTTTCCGTGTTTTATCTATTTTATTAGTAACTAAATATTTTGGATATCTAAAGGAGATTAAACTTAATAGTAAAGATTTCAATATTTTATTAGATCCGTTGTGAAGAAATGTTCTAGTGGAATATCCATGAAAGTTTTCAGATCATATTGTTACTAGACAAGGTTTTTATTTTGGGTATTTGCAGGAAGTTGTAGGATCCAAGAATCAACTTAAGAAGAAGTCACAAAAACCTTAGCCATGGAAAATGAGTATGTTCATACTAACTATCAAGATCTAGTAGAAGAGATATTTGAGAGGTTTGAAACACAAGTTTTCAACATTAGTCACAATATGAACCTCCTCATGGCAGATCTAGAAAGAAATATCAAACCATTTGGAGATGATGGAGGCTCTAACTCAAAGAGAAGATCAGAGGGGAAATTAGAGGATCAGGAAGAAAAAGATTCACGAAAAGAATCCGAAAAAGAGCAATCGAGTTAGAGTGTCGTGAACCCTTCATAATACCTATTCAAGATGGAAGTGAAAGTGGACATAAATCCATATAAAGGTCATATCAATGCATTAAAACTAAATCATTAGCTGCAACAACTAGAAGTTTATTTTAGCATTCACCATATAGATGAAGAGCATGATATTTCATATATTTAAGTTAGAGGTTCATGTTTTAACTTGGTGGTAAATCCATATGAAAACACTTAGGCTCGAGGGTGATACTCCAATAACTAGGTGGGAGGACTTGTAAACCCTCATTAAGTCCCAATTTTACCCAATTGGGTATGTAAAGGACCAATGGATCCAGTGGAACTACTTTAGATAGAGGCAGGGGTAGAGTGTACAGGAGTACACCACTGAGTTCAAAAAAATGACTATCATTTTGGGTATCTCTCCCAAGAACCCACATGTACTCCTAAAGTATCTATGAGTTTTACCCAGTCATCTATGAAAGCATGTGATTCTCTTCAAGCCAAGGATGGTGGATGAGGTAAGTGTATAAGCACAATACCTAGAAAACACAGGTCAAAAGAAGCGATAGCTAAGTGGTTTGAAGTAGAAAGAGCACTAGGATGTTTTTAAGGAGGGGAAGAAGAAGTGGAAAGGGGGGGAATATAAGAATATAATATCCACTGCACAACAGAGTAAATATCCCAGCAACCATTGCAATCATTGCAAAATTTATGGTCACACAGAGGAAAAATAATGGAAACAACATCCAAAGATGAAAACAAAGAACTGCACAAAGGACAAAAAGAAAAAGAACCGTATAGACAAATATTCAAACAATCAGGTTGAAATTAGCTCAAATGTTGATGACAACATTGTCTACACATAAGTGCAGAAGGGGGTGAATCTAAATATCCTTCATCAACGGGAATAGAAGAACATGACTAATCTCTTCCACATCAAGACTCAAGTCTAGACTAACATAGATCCTCTATTTGACTTTGGTTCATAGAATAATATCATAGTAGTGTATCTGGTCAACAAGCTTAGATTGGAGGTTCAAAATCATCCTATCACCTATCCATTGGGTTGGGTAAACAAGGATTCAAAGATAAAGGTAACAAAAAAATGTAAGATTAAATTTGTTATAAGTGTTGATTTTATTGATGAAGTGGAACTAGATGTAGTACCCCTTGATTTATGTGGAGTAGTGTTTGTAATACATTATATATATATGAGGGATACAATATTTATGCAGAGAACCATCTAATACTGAATGGTCAAGGATGGGAAGTCCTACATCATCAATGTGCATAAAGGCAAGTCAAAGATCTCATTGGTAAGCGTAAATCGATCCAAGAAGTTGATTAGTTCCAGTAAGAAATATGTTTCACTTTTCTTAAGAGAAAATCAGTATGATGATGAGTCAATAAGAGTGAAGGAATCCTTGGAGGGGTGTACTAAAGATAAGAAACAACATTTGGAGAAGTTTATATAGAAATACAGAGGAGTGTTCCAAGAGCCTAAAGGGATACCACCCAAGAGGGAACTGGAGAATGGATTATAGTTGTTTATGTACTCCCCATTCTTGAATATTGGGTTGTATAGATAGTACATTATGGAAGAAAATGAATTGAAGAAGCAATTGCAACCGTTGTTTGAGTAGGGTGTAATTCGACCAAGTACCTCATCTTGTGGGTCACCCATCATAATTTTTCCAAAGAAGGATGGAACTTGGAGAATGTGTATCGATTATAGGGCATTGAACAATATTACAATGAAGAATCGGTACCCCCTACCAAGGATCAATGATCTATTATACTAGCTACAACATGACAAGTACTTCACTAAGTTGGATTTGAAATCAAGATACGACCAGGTATGAGTCAAAGAAGAAGATACCTAGAAGACTACCTTCAAGACAAGGCAAGGTTTGTATGAGTTGTTGGTTATTCCATTCGGTTTATGCAATGCACCAACTAGATTTATGAGAGTAATGAATGATGGTTTATTCCCTTAGCTATATTCATTTGATATTGTCTATTTGGATGATATATTTGTTTATAGTGCTACCTAGGAGGAGCATATGTAACATCTTATGCAGGTGTTAGAGACTCTGAAAAAACACTAGCTGCTAGAAAATATTCAGAAATGTGAATTCACTTAGTATTTTTTAGTGTCTTTTGGGTATGTGATAAATAGAGGGGAGCTCAAGATAGATCTCGCAAATATGGAGGAAATCATTAAATGGCCAATTCCTACAAATTTCATTGAAGTTAAAATTTTTGTTTGGGCGACACAATACTTGCGAAAGTTCATAACATAATTTTCAATGGTAGTTGCACCACTCCACACCATAACAACCATTGGTAAGAGTTTCCAATGGGTGGAGAATTAGCAGAAGGCCTTTGATTAGATGAAAAAAAGGATCAGTAAAGCACCAACGCTTTCACTACCAAACTTGCAGAATCGTTTTGAAGTGGAGATGGATGCAAGTGGGTATGCCATGGGAGTAGTATTGATGCAAGGAGGAAGGAAAATCTCCTATCATTATGAATTATTGCATTGGGGGGTTCTCAACTACCCTATATTCTTCCAACACACTCTCTACAACAAACCCTAGACTGCTTAAATCCCCCTTGCAAAAAAAACAAAGCATCAGCTAGTCATTTCAACTAGCAACACAACAGAATTATCTGCACTACCCATGAAAAAAAACAACTATTATATGTGACATATCCAAATATCAAGCAAGTTATTTAATAATTTCCATTAAGGAAATTTGTATTTGAATTTATCAAGACATTTGACTATTATTTTTTTAAAGTATTGTGAAAGATTTGGAGTTTCCAACTTTCTTCTTTTGATGGACAAATGTAAGAAACAAAAAATGTAAATTAATAAATGAAGGAAATAGATGAAACAACGAGGTTAGAAAGAGATGATTATAAATCCATGAGTGGGGAACATGATGGATCTAACTCAGAGATTGATTTGAAAAGTATTAGAATTTTTTGTCACTGGCAGCCCCTAAAAATAAGGTATTTCTAAAGATGTGGATTTCCAAGGAGGGAAATGAATTCAATGAAAATTCCTAGGCATAAAGAGGATATATACAACATATGTGGGAGGTAGGAAACTACTTAGTATGTTGAGGAAAGAAGGAATATTTATTGTGTGAGAACACATGTGTTAGGCAAATAGTTCCCCAACTATACAATAGTAGATTAATGAAGGAGTGGAGCTCAATTTTCCCTTATGAAGTCATAGTTAGGCTTGGAGGTGAGCAAGAAAAGTAACTTCCTTGTACTACATCTATGTTTGGCTGGAATGTGATAGTTCCATTTTTTTCTAGTTTGTTGGTACAAATATGTATATCCTAATCTCTAGTGAAGATAATCTGCATATTAATGTATTGTTTAAAATTGCAAAAATTGTTGAATGTTTTAAAAAATCGACACAAGATAAATGATAAATGGTGGAAACATAGATTTACAAATTTATACTAAAATGTTGTACATTGTATGTACCTAAAAATATTGATGATATTAAATATAGATCATTTGCTTATATTATAAATATTGTATATAACGAAGAAAAATCCACGAAATAAGACTTCTAGTAAAGATTTTCATCCATATATATAATAGATAATACTCGTATATCTTAAACCAAAATACAAGAATTAAAATAGTGAAAAATAGATTATATAAATAAGTATAAAGACCACCCTTCATTTATTCTATCAAGGAAGAAACCGAGTCATTTATAAATAGGAGAAATTTCCAAGGGACCATTGATATTACAATCACCGGAATTTTTTTATAAAAAATAGAACTCCCAACTTAGTACATGTAAAGGTTTTTAATAACAAAACTATATACATTTGTAGAATGTTGAAAACACGAATACCTTTCTCTTATACTCGGGCATCCCAGAACGTGGATTATTTATTTACATGTAAGAAAGGAGAATGATTAATATAATGATATTGGAATTCAATATTACATTAATAATTGATTGATAAATGTATTAAAATATTAATATATTAATTGATTGATACATTGATAATGTAATATATTAATGTATTTAGTGTATTTAGATTAATTTATAATGTATTACATTAATGTATAATATAATATATTAATATATTAATGTATAATATATTAATGTATAATATATTAAAGTATTCATACATTACATTGATACATATAATAGACATTTATAAATGAAAGTATTAATTTACATTAGTGTCTAATGTAACATATTAAATGATTGATAGATTAATAATGTCATGTATTAGTTAATTAATTAATACATTGATAAGATAATAATACATTAATAAATTAATACATTAAATATATCAATAAATACATTAAATACATTAAACAATAGATTACTAAAGTATTAATATGTTAATGAAGTAATACATTATTACATTAATGTATAAGGTACACTGATAAACTATTAATACAATAAGAATACATTATTACATTGTTGTAATATATAAATTAAAGTATGAATGCATTATGCATAATGTAACATATTAATGATGATGATGATGATGATTAATGTCCACTAAGACCTGATTGGTCTATCGGACCTTAAAAGGGTAAGTGATTACTTGTGATTCTTTAGAATTTTGTTTATGTGCTCGAAAAGCATTAAGAGAAGCTTTCGAAGATCACCATACTTTTGTTTAGTTAAAAGGTTAGGAAGGTTAGCAGTGTGATCAATATTTTGAAAATGAGATCTAATATGGGTATAGGTTGGACAATCTAAGAGAAAATGCTTTTCATCTTCAACCTTCTTAGTGTCACAAAGGTTACACACTCTTTCATCCCATGGTATTTTAGGAATTGACCAGAGCCCAGTTTCGCTTTTAGGAATTGACCAACGCCTAATTCAATAATGTAATGTATGAATTAATTAATACATTAATACATTGGTAAATTATTAATACATTAATAAATTAATACATTAATAATACATTATTAAAGTAATAATACATTAACAAAAATATTATTAAAGTATTCATACATTTTTTGAAAATGATTGTGGTTGATTATGTTGGACCATCATCATAGTTTCTTATGGTCATGATTATGAATGATATTGATGTGTATTGTTATGTATTAATTTAATTAATTAATAAATTAAAACATTTTTAATAAATATATTACTAAAATAGTAATACATTATTATATTAATATAATGTATAAATTGAAGTATTAATTAACATAAATGTATAATATAAAGTATTAATTAATTAATACTTAAAAATATAATGTATTAATTAAGTAATACATTTATATAATATTAATTACTACATTGTTAAAGTATTAATATAATAATAAAGTAAAAGATTAATAATATATTGTTAAAGTAATATTAAAAAAATTATTTCATACCT
>JASDQU010028187.1:4109-21809 GCA_032191745.1 Picea mariana | reverse complement strand
TGATCACCAGGGTGCGAGTGGATGCCACATCAACCTCCATTAATTATACATGTCGGGCTAGCCATGTGGTGGATTTTCTAAGAATTTCTAGAAGTTCTAAAACCTTATCAAAATTGAAAGTTGAGGAAGTAAAAAACCTATCCCTAGATGAATATCAAGCTATGTTAAATACCAGCGAACTAAGAGGAGAAGGGTTTCCATTATTTTGCATTGTATATTGTTCCATAGTTGAGAAAAACATCTGAGAGTGTTATTCTATGAGCATAACAGAGGAGGAGATATTTTGTAGTATTCATACAAGCCACAAGTCAAAGGAAACTCCATAGAGAGTGCCTCTTTCTTTGTACTTGCACCATTTCTTTACTAGAGAAAAGATAGAAGAGAAACCTAACCTTCCAACTTGACCTTCCAGCTGGGTTTTCTTCCGTATTGGGTTTTCCATGTCATATCTTGTGTTTATTTATGGAATATGTGAATATGTTTTGTTGTTCTCTAAATTTTCTGTGTTTTATCTATTTTATCAGTAACTAAATATTTTGGATATCTAAAGGAGATTAAACTTAATAGTAAAGATTTCAATATTTTATTAGATCCGTAGTGAAGAAATGTTCTAGTGGAATATCCATGAAATTTTTCAGATCATATTGTTACTAGACAAGGTTTTTATTTTGGGTATTTGCAGGAAGTTGTAGGATCCAAGAATAAACTTAAGAAGAAGTCACAAAAACCTTAGCCATGGAAAATGAGTATGTTCATACTAACTGTCAAGATCTAGTAGAAGAGATATTTGAGCGGTTTGAAACACAAGTTTTCAACATTAGTCACAATATGAACCTCCTCATGGCAGATCTAGAAAGAAATATCAAACCATTTGGAGATGATGGAGGCTCTAACTCAAAGAGAAGATCAGAGGGGAAATCAGAGGATCAGGAAGAAAAAGAGTCACGGAAAGAATCCAAAAAAGAGCAATCGAGTTAGAGTGTCGTGAACCCTTCATAATACCTATTCAAGATGGAAGTGAAAGTGGACATAAATCCATATAAAGGTCATATCAATGAATTAAAACTAAATCATTATCTGCAACAACTAGAAGTTTATTTTAGCATTCACCATATAGATGAAGAGCATGATATTTCATATATTTAAGTTAGAGGGTCATGCTTTAACTTGGTGGTAAATCCATATGAAAACACTTAGGCTCGAGGGTGATACTCCAATAACTAGGTGGGAGGACTTGTAAACCCTCATTAAGTCCCAATTTTACCTAATTGGGTATGTAAAGGACTAATGGATCCAGTGGAACTACTTTAGATAGAGGCAGGGGTAGAGTGTACAGGAGTACACCACTGAGTTCAAAAAAATGACTATCATTTTGGGTATCTCTCCCAAGAACCCATATGTACTCCTAAAGTATCTATGGGTTTTACCCAGTCATCTACGAAATCATGTGATTCTCTTCAAGCCAAGGATGGTGGATGAGGTAAGTGTACAAGCACAGTACCTGAAAAACATAGGTCAAAAGAAGCGGTAGCTAAGTGGTTTGAAGTAGAAAGAGCACTAGGATGTTTTTAAGGAGGGGAAGAAGAAGTGGAAAGGGGGGGAATATAAGAAGATAATATCCACTGCACAACAGAGTAAATATCCCAGCAACCATTGCAATCATTGCAACATTTATGGTCACACCGAGGAAAAATAATGGAAACAACATCCAAAGATGAAAACAAAGAACTGCACAAAGGACAAAAAGAAAAAGAACCGTATAGACAAATATTCAAACAATAAGGTTGAAATCAGGTTGAAATTAGCTCAAATGTTGATGACAACATTGTCTACACATAAGTGCAGAAGGGGGTGAATCTAGATATCCTTCATCAACGAGAATAGAAGAACATGACTAATCTCTTCCACATCAAGACTCAAGTCTAGACTAACATAGATGCTCTATTTGACTTTGGTTCATAGAATAATATCATAGTAGTGTATCTGGTCAACAAGCTTAGATTGGAAGTTCAAAATCATCCTATCACCTATCCATTGGGTTGGGTAAACAAGGATTCAAAGATAAAGGTAACAAAAAAATGTAAGATTAAATTTGTTATAAGTGTTGATTTTATTGATGAAGTGGAACTAGATGTAGTACCCCTTGATTTATGTGGAGTAGTGTTTGTAATACATTATATATATATGAGGGATACAATATTTATGCAGAGAACCATCTAATGCTGAATGATCAAGGATGGGAAGTCCTACATCATCAATGTGCATAAAGGCAAGTCAAAGATCTCATTGGTAAGCGCAAATCGATCCAAGAAGTTGATTAGTTCCAGTAAGAAATATGTTTTACTTTTCTTAAGAGAAAATCAGTATGATGATGAGTCAATAAGAGTGAAGGAATCCTTGGAGGGGTGTACTAAATATAAGAAACAACATTTGGAGAAGTTTCTATAGAAATACAGAGGAGTGTTCCAAGAGCCTAAAGGGATACCACCCAAGAGGGAACTGGAGAATGGATTATAGTTGTTTATGCACTCCCCATTCTTGAATATTGGGTTGTATAGATAGTACATTATGGAAGCAAATGAATTGAAGAAGCAATTGAAACCGTTGTTCGAGTAGGGTGTAATTCGACCAAGTACCTCACCTTGTGGGTCATCCATCATAATTTTTCCAAAGAAGGATGGAACTTGGAGAATGTGTATCGATTATAGGGCATTGAACAATATTACAATGAAGAATCGGTACCCCCTACCAAGGATCAATGATCTATTATACTATCTACAACATGACAAGTACTTCACTAAGTTGGATTTGAAATCAAGATACGACTAGGTATGAGTCAAAGAAGAAGATACCTGGAAGACTACCTTCAAGACAAGGCAAGGTTTGTATGAGTTGTTGGTTATTCCATTCGGTTTATGCAATGCACTGACTAGATTTATGAGAGTAATGAATGATGGTTTATTCCCTTAGCTATATTCATTTGATATTGTCTATTTGGATGATATATTGGTTTATAGTGCTACCTAGGAGGAGCATATGTAACATCTTATGCAAGTGTTAGAGACTCTGAAAAAACACTATCTGCTAGAAAATATTGAGAAATGTGAATTCACTTAGAATTTTTTAGTGTCTTTTGGGTATGTGATAAATAGAGGAGAGCTCAAGATAGATCTCGCAAATATGGAGGAAATAATTAAATGGCCAATTCCTACAAATTTCATTGAAGTTAAAAGTTTTGTTTGGGCGACACAATACTTGCGAAAGTTCATAACATAATTTTCAATGGTAGTTGCACCACTCCACACCATAACAACCATTGGTAAGAGTTTCCAGTGGGTGGAGAATTAGTAGAAGGCCTTTGATTAGATGAAAAAAAGGATCAGTAAAGCAGCAGTGCTTTCACTACCAAACTTGTAGAATCGTTTTGAAGTGGAGATGGATGCAAGTGGGTATGCCATGGGAGTAGTATTGATGCAAGGAGGAAGGAAAATCTCCTATCATTATGAATTATTGCATGGGGGGGTTCTCAACTACCCTATATTCTTCCAACACACTCTCTACAACAAACCCTAGACTTCTTATATCCCCCTTGCAAAAAAAACAAAGCATCAACTAGTCATTTCAACTAGCAACACAATAGAATTATCTGCACTACCCATGAAAAAAAACAACTGTTGTATGTGACATATCCAAATATCAAGCAAGTTATTTAATAATTTCCATTAAGGAAATTCGTATTTGAATTTATCAAGACATTTGACTATTATTTTTTTAAAGTATTGTGAAAGATTTGGACTTTCCAACTTTCTTCTTTTGATGGACAAATGTAAGAAACAAAAAATGTAAATTAATAAATGAAGGAAATAGATGAAACAACGAGGTTAGAAAGAGATGATTATAAATCCATGAGTGGGGAACATGATGGAGCTAACTCAGAGATTGATTTGAAAAGTATTAGAATTTTCTGTCACTGGCAGCCCCTAAAAATAAGGTATTTCTAAAGATGCGGATTTCCAAGGAGGGAAATGAATTCAATGAAAAGTCCTAGGCATAAAGAGGATATATACAACATATGTGGGAGGTAGGAAACTACTTAGTATGTTGAGGAAAGAAGGAATATTTATTGTGTGAGAACACATGTGTTAGGCAAATAGTTCCCCAACTATACAATGGTAGATTAATGAAGGAGTGGAGCTCAATTTTCCCTTATGGAGTCATAGTTAGGCTTGGAGGTGAGCAAGAAAAGTAACTTCCTTGTACTACATCTACGTTTGGTTGGAATGTGATAGTTCCATTTTTTTCTAGTTTGTTGATACAAATATGTATATCCTAATCTCTAGTGAAGATAATCTGCATATTAATGTATTGTTTAAAATTGCAAAAATTGTTGAATGTTTTAAAAAATCGACACAAGATAAATGATAAATGGTGGAAACATAGATGTACAAATTTATACTAAAATGTTGTACATTGTATGTACCTAGAAATATTGATGATATTAAATATAGATCATTTGCTTATATTATAAATATTGTATATAACGAAGAAAAATCCACGAAATAAGACTTGTATTAAAGATTTGCATCCATATATATAATAGATAATACTCGTATATCTTAAACCAAAATCCAAGAATTAAAATAGTGAAAAATAGATTATATAAATAAGTATAAAGACCACCCTTCATTTATTCTATCAAGGAAGAAACCGAGTCATTTATAAATAGGAGAAATTTCCAAGGGACCATTGATATTACAATCACCCGATTTTTTTTATAAAAAATACAACTCCCAACTTAGTACATGTAAAGGTTTTTAATAACAAAACTATATACATTTGTAGAATGTTGGAAACACGAATACCTTTCTCTTATACTCGGGCATCCCAGAGCGTGGATTATTTATTTACATGTAAGAAAGGAGAATGATTAATATAATGATATTGGAATTCAATATTACATTAATTTAATAAATAATAAAAAATGTATAAATTAAAATATTAATTGATTGATAAATGTATTAAAATATTAATGTATAAATATAATGTATTAATTGATTGATATATTGATAATGTAATGTATTAATGTATTTAGTGTATTTAGATTAATTTATAATGTATTACATTAATGTATAATATAATATATTAATATATTAATGTATAATACATTAATGTGTAATATATTAATATATTAAAGTATTCATACATTACATTGATACATTAAAGTGTAATGTAATATTAATACAATATATAATAAACATTTATAAATGAAAGTATTAATTTACATTAATGTTTAATGTAACATATTAAATGATTGATAGATTAATAATGTCATGTATTAGTTAATTAATTAATACATTGATAAGGTAATAATACATTAATAAATTAATACATTAAATATATCAATAAATACATTAAATGCATTAAATAATAGATTACTAAAGTATTAATACGCTAATGAAGTAATACATTATTACATTAATGTATAAGGTACACTGATAAACTATTAATACAATAAGAATACATTATTACATTGTTGTAATATATAAATTAAAGTATGAATGCATTATGCATAATGTAACATATTGATGATGATGATGATGATGATGATGATTAACGTCCACTAAGACCTGATTGGTCTATCGGACCTTAAAAGGGTAAGTGATTACTTGTGATTCTTTAGAATTTTGTTTATGTGCTCGAAAAGAATTAAGAGAAGCTTTCCAAGATCACCATACTTTTGTTTAGTTAAAAGGTTAGGAAGGTTAGTAGTGTGATCAATATTTTGAAAATGAGATCTAATATGGGTATAGGTTGGACAATCTAAGAGAAAATGCTTTTCATCTTCAACCTTCTTAGTGTCACAAAGGTTACACACTCTTTCATCCCATGGCATTTTAGGAATTGACCAACGCCCAGTTTCACTTTTAGGAATTGACCAACGCCTAATTCAATAATGTAATGTATGAATTAATTAATACATTAATACATTGGTAAAATATTAATACATTAATAATACATTAATAAAAATATTATTAAAGTATTCATACATTTTTTGAAAATGATTGTGGTTGATTATGTTGGACCATCATCATAGTTTTTTATGGTCATGATTATGAATGATATTGATGTGTATTGTTATGTATTAATTTAATTAATTAATAAATTAAAACATTTTTAATAAATATATTACTAAAATAGTAATACATTATTATATTAATATAATGTATAAATTGAAGTATTAATTTACATAAATGTATAATATAAAGTATTAATTAATTAATACTTAAAAATATAATGTATTAATTAAGTAATACATTTATATAATATTAATTACTACATTGTTAAAGTATTAATATAATAATAAAGTAAAAGATTAATAATATATTGTTAAAGTAATATTAAAAAAATTATTTCATACCTTTAATACATTAGTACAGTATTAATATATTAATGTTTAATGTAACATATTTAATTAATAATAAATTAATAATGCATTAATAAATATATTGTTAAATTATTAATGTCTTAATAAATACATTACTAATGTAGTAATACATTAATAATATATTATTTAAGTATTAATACAATAACACATTAATTGAAAATGACTATGGTTGAGTATGGTTGATCATGACTATGGTTTATTTTGGTAGACCTTGGTTGACTTTGGGAAGGAAAGGTTGGCTATGATTGACCATGGTTGTCGTTCATCATGGTTGAGTGAGGTTGACCATGACCATGGTTGACTATGGTTGATGAGAGTTTATTATGGTTGAACATGCCCATGGATGACCTTCATGAACCATGTGGATCTCATTATGGTGGGCCATGTTGATTATGTTCACCGTAGTTTACTATGGCACTACTGCATTGTAATGTTGATCATATTTTGTTTGTGAAATTGCGACATCATGTTTTGTTCGTCACATCCCAACATCAATTTTTGCTCATCACATTGTGAAATCAACTTTTTTTCATCACATGCCGACATAAGGTTTTGTTCATCACATTATGACATTATCTTTTGTTCGTCACCTGACATCGTTAGGTTATGATCATCAAATTACGATGAAGGTTTATGTTTCTCACAATATGGCATTGGAATAAGTTTGTCATAGTTCGATATTGGGTTATGTTCGTCACATTGCGACATCAAAAAATGTTTTTCACATTGGCACATTGGGTTGTATACATCAAATTGTGACAATAGGTTGTGTTTGTCCCATTGTGACATTTGGAAATGTCTATCACATTGCATTTGTCGAATTACAATGCCAATTTATGTTCGTCTGATTGTGATGTTGATAATTATTCGTCACATTGTGACGTGCATATATGTTCGTCACAATGTGACGTGCATATATATTGGTTGCATTGCGGTGTTACTATGTTTGGTAGATTGGATTGTTACTATGTTCTTCTCATTACAATGTTTGGAAAGGTTTGTCACATTGGGGCATTTGTATATGTTCGTCACATTGTGATGTTACTATGCATGGTAGATGGAAACATTACTATGTTCGACGCATTACGACGTTTGGAAATGTTTGTCACATTGTGACATAACGATGTTTGGTACATTGTCAGTTTACTATGCTCGACACATTGCGATGTTTGGAAGTGTTTGTCACATTGTGACATCAGGATATGTGTGTCACATTGCAACGTGAGGAAATTTTTGTCATATTGCAATGATAGGGTGATGTGGGACACATTGTGACATCTATCTATGTTTGACACATTACAACACTATTATCCACAATTTTTGTCAGATTGTGATGCTACTATGTTTCGTAGATTGCAATGTTACTATGTTCATCATATTGAAACACTATATTTTCATCACATTGCAATGTTATGTGTTTGTAACAGTGCAACTTTACTATGTTTGTTAGATTTCAATGTTACTATGTTCAACACATTGCGACATTTGGAGATTTTTGTCACATTGCGACATTGCAATAAGTGTGTCATAATGCAACATGAATAAATGTTCATCACATTACGATGATAAGATGATGCGTGACACAATGCAATGAAATGCCTATCCAAATCCATATATGTTCCATACATTGCGACATTTGGAAATGTTTGTCACATTATAATGTATGTATATCGTTGTCACATTGCAATGTTTGGAAGTTTTGTCACATTGTGACGTCAGGATATGTACATCACATTGCAATCCGAGGAAATGTTCATCATATTACAATGATAGGGCGATGTGGGACACATTACAACCTCTGTTTATGTGCGTTGCATTGTGACGTTACTATCCACATAGCGACGGCATGCCTATGTTCGTCACATTTCGACATTAGTATGTTTGGTAGATTGCAATGTTACTATGTTCATCACATTGCAACTTTAATATGTTCATCACATTGCAACGTTATATGTTCATCAAATTGCGATGTTAATATGTTTGGTAGATTAAAAGGTTAATTTGTTCGACACATTGGGATGTTTGGAATTATTTGCCAGATTGCGACATTAGAATAAGTGTGTGACATTGTAACATGAGGAAATGTTCATCGCATTGCAATGATAGGATGGTGTGCACTAGAGTGCAATGTTTGTTTATGTTACGATGACATTCCTATGTTCATCAAATTACGATATCAATTTATGTTCATCACATTGCAATGTTATTATGTTCGTTAGATTGAAACATTACTATGTTCGTCATTATCTACCGTTAGTATGTTCAACACAACGTAACATTACTATGTTTGTCACGTTGTAACATCTTGTTTTGTTCTTCATATTGCAATGTCATTGGCATGTTCATCGCATGAAAAGGTTGGTTTGTGTCCCACACATTACAAAAAGTAAGCTTTGGTGAAGCTTTTAAAAAAAAATCTAACAGTGTTTCCTTTGTGAAAAATATAGGAACTTTGAATTGATTCTTTGTGAAAAATTATAGGAACCTTGAGCTGATGCGATATATTACATAGAATGAAACTTAGAATAATACTTTTTTTAAGGACATTGATAACATATGATCTTGAACTATAAAATCTATCCCTCTCGAATAAGCATATATAAAATTAGAGTATGCATTTATGCATTCTACTTTTTGGTGTCGCAATTTGCAATTGTTAAGAAAACACAAAGAAATGAGTTAAAAGCAAATATGATTTATAGGACTAAAATATTTAACTTGAATTTTTTTATGAGTAATTGTGATGAATGTTGTGGTATTGTTTTTCTTTGATAGATTCATACAACTAAAGTGTTTATACAAGGATATTCTAGGGGAAAGTGTTTTTCATCTTCAACCATTTTAGTGTCACAAAGATGACAAATTATTTCATGTCATGGTGTTTCCTTTGTATATATTATTTTATTTTTATATTTTATAATGAAATAAAATTTTCATTGAAATAATTTTTTTATGATAGAATCTTTTAAAAAGATATTTATATATTTTGACAAATAAAAAATATCTTAAATTCAACAAAAATATAAAATATGGTCTTTCTTAATATATTGTTATTAGACATTTAGTTTAAAATATAAAATAATATATCTTTCTTGATATAATAAATGTAATCAAATAAATAATATTGATATTGTATTTTTTTTAATCAAATAATTAATATTAATAAATAATATTGATATTATATTTTTCTTAATATAATAAATGTATCCAAAGATTGTTATATAATTTTTTTTGTTTATATAATGTGTTTTTTATTAATATAATAAATAAAATCAAATAATTATATAATGTCTTTTTCTTATATGATATATTATATTGTTTTTTTCTTAATGTTATGTATTAAAAAAATTTGTAACTAAATAATAAGTATATTGCTTTTTTTTTTTTTTATGTAATAATGTGTTTTTTTATATAATAAATGTAATCAAATATTAATGTTTTTCCTAATCAAATAATAAATATAATGTCTTTTTCTTGATATAATAAAGTGATTTTCTTTATATAATAGTAATCAACTATTAAAAGGGCTTAATGGTTAAGAACATGTGTTTCCTTTTAAGAGGTTACAAGTTCAAATCTAGTTAAAAATGGATTATTATTATTTTTTTGTTTGTTAATTTGTACGGGACCTGTTGGCTACGTGATTATTGTTTCGAACCGATGACTTTAACATCACAGAGTGGCTTAACAACACACTCCGTCACTGTCACCCACTGTCCTACACCTCGAGGACAAAAATGGATTATTATTATTGATATTGTTTTTTTATATAATATAATAATATGTAATCAACTATTAATAATTAATATTGATATTTTTATTTATATAATATAATAATATATTAATAATTTTAGTATAATATAATACAATGTTTTTTATATCAAATAATTGTATAATTTTTTTTTTATATAAATGATTTTTTTTTAATATATTGTTATTAACTTTTAGTTTAAAATATAAAATAATGTAAGAAAATAATTAATATTAATATTGTAATCAAATAATTAATATTTATTTTTATTAGACAATAATTGTAATCAATTATATGATGTCTTTTTCATATATACATAATATTATGTAGTCTTTAATATTATGTATTAAATATTTTTTTACCATTTTTAGATTGGCCAAACTTGACATTTCCCTTGAACTTGGTTGTAAGAGCACTCTTAAGATCCACTACCATTGTCATTGCGAAACTATTTCCATTAGTCCATAATTTTGAAAAAAAATATTACAACAACTTTTTAAAAGTAATATCAATGGATTTTAATATGATATTGGATGTCTATAAAACTTTCAAAAAAGGATAAAACACTTGTGATAACAAGAAGATCTTCATCTACCTTTTCACCAATGGTGAGTGATTGATCTCTTGATGTTTTAATTTTTAAAATGTGTTACAAAATGGAATTTCCTCCTTTCATATTAATTAAAAATGATATATTTTTAATTAATAACAAAAAAAAATAAAAAATCTTAAACATTTACTTGGGAAGCATTTGTCTCCATAAATTTTAAATCTTCAACCACACTCTTTACACAATTTCTAATGCCTTCAACACAAGTTTGGGCAATCCAAGCAAAATTTTCTTATGGAATCCATACAAAAGCATAGTTACTTTCGTTATAAAAGATCTATATCATATTTCTGCATTAACTTGAAAGAGTTCAAGACTTATATGTCTTCACTACAAAATATTTGTGATGACCAAAACACAGGCCAAGTATCTGCATAAGATATATTCATAAAGAAATGGTCTTTTTTCCAGGCTCATCAGTCACCTTTAGGGTTTCAGAAATCAATTTTTGTGCGCTTCTGCTTCACAACATCAATCTTTCCATCGAAAGGCAGGAAGAGGTAGTATATATCACTCCCCAGCAGACCCATGTGGACAAGATTCCCCCACCAAAAATCGACTTTCGTAAGCTCTAGTCTGGACCATTGTGATATCACCAGACTTGCCACAAGATTGGGGCAGGTGCTCTTGTCGTCCAAATAATTAATTATGGAGAAAATGTATTCATTGGTAAGGATGGCCTTAGCCTTCTGCACCAGATTCACTGCTTATGAGACAGAGCTCTCACCAAACTCGTTCACTGTGGTTTCAGCGCATGCTAGCACAAAGTCGTTTCCTAATAAACCCCGAGGAAGTGGAGGTTGAAGCCTCTTGTGGACATTCACGATGAAATGAAGTTTAATGGCATGCACACCCGGAAGGTCCATGGCTCTGATCCAACATCTCCACACATGGAAAAGAACACTTCAAAGGACGTGCATTTACAAGTCAAATCCCTAAAAACAATTTTCTTAAGCTCCAAGAATTGTGGAGATGTAAAACATACAGCTACTGACAACAAGAATGAATGCATTATGACCAGATATATCCTTATCTTACTTGAACATGCCTTGTCACCTCGTGGTATGGGAAGCCATGTGAAGGCATTAACGTGGTAATGTGTGGTTGGTCCAGACCACGTGATACCCACACTGTCCAAATAAAGGGTAAAAGTGTAGTTAAGTCTACTCTAACTCAGCCGAACACTTTCCCTCTCGTTTAATTTCAGAGTAATCTATAAATCGATTTCCCTATTGTTTCCATAGGATAGCATCGTATTTCTTGTTTGAAATCTTCATCGATTGTAAGGCGTTTTTTTTCGATACATTGTAAATATTTAACCCTTACTCGAAATAAATGTAAGGACTTCGATGACATTGGAAGGATTTTAGTGTAAGTGGATTATAGAAGTAAAATTATAAAATCCCTTAGAGGATTTTGAAATTTCCTCGTATAGCTAAGGTTCTAAGAATATGAACCTTGATAACAATAATATTATAGTGGAAAAATAATGATGTTAAGTAAGCTTATATAAAGGGTTGCATGACCTTAAAAATATTAAAACTTTAAATACTTGGAGTAGAAGTTAGCGTTAGGGGAATACAAAAGAGTTCAAGGTCGTAGACGATGCTTAAGTAAAATAATAATCGGACAATCTTAATACTAACATAAGGATGAAGGAGTCCAATTCATGTTTACAAATGATAATGGTACTCATGTTTTTATTACTTTGATTTTTTTTTTTATTACTGAAATTTGGGTTACATTACATTGTATGTATTCAACTAAGTTGGCTCAAAACAAGATAGTAGATGCATAAGATTTTTTACCCTACTTTTGAAGAACTTTGTCTTTCTCGATCGTAGCACACTATATCACGTTAGCAAGAAAATAACTCAACGACAATTACTTTCAAAAAAACTTAATTAAACTCGTTGTAATCCATAAAATCCCCCATACAGAATCATCTCATACATTACACAGAAATCTATTTATATTTATTAAAATATTTCTAAAATCCCCTGCATAGAATCATCTCATACATTACACAGAAATTTATTTATATTTATTCAAATATTTCTATACATGGTATGATAGTAAATACATTTTCATAATCTCCATTCAACAGCTAACATGGTTGCAAGTTCCCAGAACAGATATCCTCTCGGAACTTTAACACTAGTACCTGCACCCCCCAACCATGCATTACAACTCCACAATTAAATTTCTTATTAAATTGTTGTCATTGGCTAGGAAATAAGATGTTGTTTGAATGACCAATCAAAAGCTAGAAAAAAAAATTGAATCGCTTGCAACAAAGTTCAACTATCAAAAAAAGAAATATATATTTGGTTAACACAAAAACTAATTAGCCGTCAACTCAAAATCACTTGCACACCTTATCATGTTAGCATGAAAAGAACTCTACAACAATTAATTTGAACAAAAATCTTAATTAAAACTCGTTACCATCCATAAAATCCCCCACACTTAGTCATCCCTTACAGTACACAAACATATATTTATATTTATTAAAATCTCACAAAAATGTATTTATATTTATTAAAATCTACCTATACAATGTATGATAGTAAATACATTTTCATTTTCTCCATTCAACAACTGACATAATGGAAAGCTTCAAGAACTGACATCCTCTATGAACGTTGACACTAGTACCTACACCCCTCCCAACCATACTTTACAGCTCCACAATTAAATTTCTTATTAAATTACCATTGTCAGCCTGACAATAATATGTTTTGAACTCGCTTGCAACAAAGTTCAACTATGGAAAAAAATGATATATTTTTGGTCAACTCAAAAACTAATTCTCTTATAATGCATAGTAGATTGCTATAGTTTGAGACCTTTGGAAAAGACTAATAATATGAATGGGTAGATGACTATATTTATAGCTTATTGCATTAATGTGAGTAATTGGATGAGTGAATAACAATAGTAATCAACTAAGTTAGATTAGGTGGAATATAAGAAGTTTAAATATTCTATGATTTGGATTTATTGCTAAAATTGCATTTTTGAATACATAGATGGATTTAATGCCCTGAGAAAACCCCTATTACACATGGATTGTTGTTACGAGGAAAATCTTTCTATGGAATGGGGTAAACCACAACAGACGGAATGACATGCAAAAATCAACTCTAATACCAAGTATGCTATATAAATGAAATGGTAACAAACCAAGGCCAAGAGCCTACCTCGTCCAGATGTTCAATGAAGACAATCTTTGAGCACACAACTCCAAGATTTATATATGCAACTTGTCCTCAACAACCAATATACACAAGCATATGGTGATAATATATAATGTTATCATATATATTAGCATAATCCATTAACATACATGAAAAATACACCCATGGAATAATAATTCAAATATTTGCAAGATATCAATTGGACGAGAAAAGAGTATTTATATCAAAATAATCAACACAAGTATATAGGTGAAAAACTTCTATAACGACATGTATCAGAACTAAGAAACTAAGTCCCTCTAGTTGGGCCTCCTCCACTTCAATCCTCCACCAAAGGAAAGCTCATATAAAGGAGTCAATGAGGTTCTCCATCACAAAGAAGGAAGATCTTGGGGGTTGAACAAATAGTTCATACTTTCAAGGACAAAGGGATGCAGACTTAATATGAAGTGAAATTTCTCCAAAGTGTGTTTTCTCTCAAAGTTGAATTGTTGAATCTCTCCCAAGACTTGGATATGGTTCAATTTATAGCCTTAAAATAGAATTGAAGGGTTTGATTCAGAGAGTTTCCAGTATATGGAAGGTCAAGGATCATGGATCTCATGACATAGAATGGAAACACGATATAATTTTTAATTTTGAGCACCAAACCTAATGTATACAAGCCATAGTGGAGAAACCTGCATATACACTTGTTGTCTAACTGATAGGGAACACATATGTGGAAAAATGTGCTTTTTGGCTCTAGAAGGTACAAAAGGGGACTTCAAGTATGCATAGAGAAATGTAAAGGCCATCCAAGCAAGTTGCATGGGGTGAGGAAAAATTTGTTATAAGATATGCCCCCTAATGTGTGAGGTCAAAGGAGTATCTATGATGATTGAAATACATTATAATTCCCAGAAGTGGAGTAATGGAGACTCAATTGGAAGTGATAGTTTCCCATGAGAATATTACAATCCATAATGACTTTGTACACATGGCTAGCAATCTGAATTACACTGCAGATCCATGTGGAAATATATCAAATAGTTTTTCATGGCCATTAATAGGCAATACAAAGAAGACATATACCATAGGTTGTCATAGTCACGAAAAATGCACAATGGAATGCAGTCTCAAAATAAATCTGAAGATATATGTATACAATGGAGTACAATATGATCTCCCATGATCACTAAGTCATATAGGTACTGGTCCAATGAAAGACAACAACAGATTAGGAATGTTGCTACTATAATCTAGAGATCTTCTACACTATCCGTCGAAGATGCAAGTCTACATCATGTGAATAGAGGAGTTGAGGTCAAACACAATGAGACTTCGTTTGATTACCGATCATTAAGGTATACCGTTAGCAAATGCGAGACAACCTACCGATAATGAAAGTAGGTATCAAGGAACTAGGTACATTCTACAAGTGTGAATAAGAGTGTTGAGGTCGAAAAATTGAAGAATCCATCGATTAGGAGAAATTGATTTATTCCCAATTTTCGATGGTAGGAGAACTTGCCACTGATGACTGGAAGCCTCTAGGTACTCATAAGACTCTGGGTCTCATTTCTAGAATAGATGAGTTGAATTCAATGGAAGGCGACCCACTGAAAGGTGACCAACGATATTCTCGGTGATGCTTGTCACAAAATAAATCTCGTGTTTTCTGACGTCAACGAAGATCGAGACTCGACAACTTCAGTTCTCTCTAGCATTTTCTTTCATACTTAATCCTTTCCGATGTCAAATTCTTTAAGCATGTCGAGGAAAGCTTTGACTGTCAATTATGTAATTTAAATGTTAAATCTTTTAAGTCAAGGATTTTCATAGTTTCAAGAAAAAACTTCAAAGACTTAACAAGACTCAAAAACAGTAAGAAAATGCAACATTTTCCAAAATGAAGATGAATCAGACAATGCAAAGAGATCAAGTGGTACCCAAAAAGTAAAATTGAGCATAGAATTTTATGGTGTGTTGAGTGATCAATAGGATCATATGATTTTTTAATTGGTATGGATTGGTTGGACCAATGCCATGCCATATTAGACTGTCATAACAAGGCATTCACTTGCTTGGATGAGGAAGGAAATCAGAGAGTAGTCCAAGGAATTCCTAGGGAATTTATTGTTCAGGAAATCTCAACAATGCAGCTAAAGAAGTGTTACAGAAAGGGATGCCAAATATTTGTAGTCCATATGGATGAAGCACCTAAGGATAAGGTGCCAAAATTGGAGGTTCATGTAGTCCTGAAATATTTTGAAGATGTGTTCAAGTAGATACCAGGGCCACCTCCAAAGAGAGATATCGATTTCTCTATAAATTTGATGCCTAGGGTAGCTTCAGTATCAAAGACTCCTTACCGGATGAGCATGCCAGAACTGAAATAACTACAAATGCAGCTTGAAGAAATTTTAAAGAAGGGGTACATATGCCCAAGTGTGTCACCTTGGGGTGCCCCAATGCTATTTCTGAAGAAGAAAGATGGGAGCCTGAAATTGTGCATTGATTTCAGGCAATTAAATAAATTGACTATAAAGAACAAGTATCTTCTGCCAAGGATTGACAATATCTTCAATTAGTTGAAGGATTTAAGGATGTTTTCAAAGATAGACCTCAGTTTGGGATACCATCAGGTAAGGATTAAATATGAATACATCAGCAAGACCTCCTTTAGGACAAGCTATGGTCATTATGAGTTCACAGTGATGTCATTTGGGTTATCAAATGCACCAACTATTTTCATGTGCTTAATGAATGGTGTTTTATGAGAATATTTAGACAAGTTTGTCATTGTATTTTTGGATGACATCCTTGTATATTCCAAGATAGAAGAAGAGCACGAATGACACTTGAGGATGGTGTTACAAGTGCTAAGAGAGCACAAATTGTATGCTAAATTGAACAAGTGCTCATTTTTCCAAAATCGAATCCACTATTTGGGACATATAATATCCGAAGAGGGAATAGAAGTAGACCCTGAAAATATTGAAGTCCTTAAAGGGTGGGAAACACCTAAGAATGTGAAGAATTCATATCCTTCATCGGTCTAGCTAGCTACTATAGGAGATTCATTGCAGGATTTTCGAGGATTTCTCACCCAATCACTTCCTTGCAAAGAAAGGAGGCAAACTTTCAATGGATAGAAGAATGTGAAAAGAGCTTCCATCAATTGAAGTTGTTGTTAACCAATGCTCCAATTCTGAAGATTGCAGATTTGGATGAAGGATTTGTGGTTTGCACAAACACATGCAAAGAAGGACTAGGTGGATTTCTCAGCCATAATGTGTTTGTGATATGTTTTGAATCTAGGAAATTGAAAGAGAATGAAAGGCTCTATGCCACTCATGATTTGGAGCTGGTAGAAATAGTACACACTTTAAATAAATGGAGAAAATACCTCATGGGAAAGAGGTTTGAGCTGAGAACAGACCATAATGGTCTGAAATATTTGTTTGATCAGCCTACTTTAAATTCCAGGCAGAGAATATGGTTGGGATTCCTCTGTGAGTATGAATTTGGTATCAAGAACATCAACATGTATCAAACCGATCTTAAAGACATAATTCTGGAGGCTGTAAAAGAAGATACACAGTACATGGAAATGGTAACAAAGTTACAACAAGGTAAGATGCTACATAAAATAGAAGACTATAGATTGGAAGTTGAGGGAATACTCCTGTACAGGAACAAAATTTGTGTA
>JASDQU010028185.1:4439-17491 GCA_032191745.1 Picea mariana | reverse complement strand
GGAGATTTAGGGAGAAGGCTAACGGGCTTGAGTCAGTAGATGCTTCTCTCTGTGCAGAAGTGGCAACAGTAACAAGAGGAGGAGTGGTAAAGCTAGGAGTGGGGAATTCTTCTGTGGTATTAGATCTACGCCGAGGTATAGCTTTAGGGGAAAGGGGAGTGACAAGGGTTTCTTCCTCCAATCCCAGACCGGGAGGGGAAAACTCAATAGGAACGCTCCCGAAATTCAGGAAACGGGAAACTTCAGAAAAAGGTCTGCTGGGAGGCTGAGGAGAGGAAGATGGAGTTTCTATAGAAGGATATGATGGCTTACCTGGCTCGGCGGTGGAAGTTTCTCCTTCAAAGTCCTTTCCTTTTCTGAAAATCACCTCCGGGTCAGCTACAGGTGTAGCTAGAGGCAGCTATGGATGGGGCTGCATGTGTCTGCCTCTGAAAGCCACAACTAAAACAACAGGTTCGTTCTAGTGGAGTTGTCACAATGGAGTCACCAGGTGCACAGTAGCAATATTCAAAGTCTATGATGCCTGATGCACCTTTAGAATCAGAGGCTCAATGTCGTTCAATCTCGGGGAAAATTTTCAACTTCGTCCCCGGAAACGTTGCCAAAAATGTTGGCATTGGAAGTCACTCCTGGATTGCAACAGTAGCAGAGCCCAATGCCCATCATTTTTATGTCACGATTTGTTTATAGAGGGTGATCAAGTGGAAGAAAACTCAGAACGATATCGTTCTAACTCTGAAACTAGGCTGGACATGCAGAGGTAGGTGAGGTCTTGATTAAACTTCAGACAGTGAGTTGTAGTAAAGGTGAATAGGAGGAAGACTTCTGTGAGGAAAATATGAGGGCTGTTGTAGGCATCGGGCTTCTAACAGCCTATAGAAGAAAAAATTGAACGTAAGATCTTCTTACACTCAAATATAGGCAACACTAGAGAATATAACAGTGTCACAATAAATCCTTTATCATTACATAGTCACAGTAATTCATGTGAATCAGTCGATCATGAACTCTCTCAATATGAGATGAAATTAGATGGGATAAGAAAATTGCCTGTTATAAAACAAGAAATCTCACATATAGATACATAACCAGATAACTATAGCCTATGTTAAAACTTTACAATCGGGAGCCTTGCTCTACCATCGATACTTTCAAAAATACAAAAACTGAGTACATATACTTAGAAAAAATCACTCAACAGAGGCATGCTCGGACCTCCAAGGCGTGGCACCCCTTCAGTCAAACTTGGACTGAAATATTTCATCAGACACCACCTTAACTATGCATGGCTCTTGCAAGGGGGCAACTAAGCCATTAAATGCTGAGTTAGCATGTGTAGACTTTTCTGGTTAGTCGAGGACTCGGCATGGCTTCTTTGAGAAAAACCAGCACACAGGACCATCTTGGGCAGGCTGCCTACCGAATCCTCCATACCTTACAATTAATGAGTGAGGAGAGGTTTCAACCACCTCCTCCCACCTTCATTTACTTCTAGCAGGAACCAGGGTTGAGACCGAGTCAGACTAGCACCTGGAGATCGCGGCGATCCCTTCTGCAGCTAAACCTGGCTCTTTTGGCCCTTTCGCACAACTCTTTCTATTTCCCCAAGTGACCATGGGCTGTGACCCTGCGCTTATCCTCAAAGGTGCTTTTATCATTTCAGGGTTCGGAGTTAGGAAGGAACTGATCCTTACTCTTCAAAGTCACGATGGATGAAATGCTGACATGGCCTGATCGAGCGCCACACATCCCTTTGGATGGACGACTACGATCTTTCGGCGATACTGTGGGCCCGAGTTCTAGACGCCTTCGGTACTTCGTGTCTCATGGCTGGGAGGAGGCTAGTCATTGCTCTTCAAATTCGTGATGTCGGAAGAGGTGATAGAGCCTAATCGCGCACCACGTGTCCCTCTCTGATCTGACGGCCTTGAACATCTCAGCAATATTGTGGGCCCAAGTCCCAGATGCCTTCGACACTTTGCATCTCGCGGCTGGGAGGAGGCTGGTCCTTTCTCTTCAAAGTCACGATGCGCGAAGAGGCGATAGAGCCTAATCACGCACCACGTGTCCCCTTGGATGGACAGCTGAGATTGCTCTGTGATCAATGGTTGGATTGGATTTTAAAGACTGGTAGCCATGATTATTTCACCATTTGAACAAATCTGGCCCTAGGATCATGGGCCCAACATTAAAATCTCTTTTTCATTCGTGACTTGCGAGTTTGTGGGTCGAAGACCCTTGGATTCTCTTTTCCAAACTCCTGATACCCGAGATGGAGATACGGGTCTGGCTCCTTTCCTTGTCAGTTCCCTCTACATGTAACCGTCGACTAGGGCTCAAGTATTAGCACCTCTCGCAACTCGCGATCTCGTGAGTCGAAGTGTCGAACTTTGGCATTCTCCCCTTACGAAGTCCCAAGACGCGAGATGGCGATACGGGTATAGATCTACTCCATTGATGAATCCTTGCCGTTGAACAAAAAATGCCCGCTTGATTTTAAGTCAGAAAAGGACTTCTTCTGCGTGTTGTGCTTGGTGCTCATGACTGTGCCCTTTGCATAAAATTCCCTTGCTGGACTTTAGGCCTTCTTCTTCGCAACTCGGGCTATGGGCTCAAAGGAGAGAAAGAAACCCACCTCTCTTAACAAGAATTAATGTTAACAGGTTGGACGTTATTTTTTCCAGGTCGTATGATTATGTCGAACTCAAACTCTTGAAATAAAAGTAATGAATGACAAATATCTCCTTGGTGGACCAGTTTATTGACTAAATATTTCAATGCTTGATGGTCTATAAAAAACGTGAATTGATTGGAGAGTAGGTAATGATCAAATTTATATAAAGAGAATATCATTGATAGGTCTTCTCTTTCTGTGGTCGAATAGTTTCTTTTGGATTTGTTTAATTTCTAATTTGCATATGTGTTTGTATGATCGACTATGTTATTGTATGGTTGTGCTAGCACCAACCTAAAAAAAATGTTGGAGGCATTGACATGTACATGAAACCTTCTCGACCAATCGGGAAATTTTAGTATTGGAGCTTCGACGGCTTCTTCTTTAGGAATTCAAAGGATTACTGACAATCTTGGCTCCATATAAACTTGATTTATTTTCGTGGAATCTCATCCATTGGAAATGTGATATCCAATTAGTGGTGTATAAATTTTCCATAGTATCTAGTGTGTCCCATAAAAATTTTGATTTTTTTTTGGTTCGCAGGCGGCTTCAAGTCGAGAATAATTTTAATATTTTCCTTGTTGACCCTTACTCCATCTTTACATATCACATGTCCTAGAAGGATTCCAATTGGTGTAGTGAATATTCATTTCTTAATATTTAACTATAGTTCGATTTGTCTGCATCATTCTAGCATAATCTTAAGCCATTCTATATGATTTTTAAATAAGTTGCATATCGTCAAGTCATCAAAGTAGACAACCATAGTTTTACATATGTATTCTTGAAATTCCTTAACAATTATTCTTGAGAAGAATGTCAGTGCATTATTCAGTACAAATGGCATGACTTTGTAGGAAAAGGATATGAATTATGAGACAAGTGTTGTATTTGGGTGATCTTCTTTTTTTATCGACACCTAATTATAACCTGAGAACCCATTGGTAAATCAATAGTATTCATGGCCAACGACTTCACTAATGATCTCATCATTGAAGGGGGTAGGAAATGGATTTGTCACAGTCAATTTTTTGAGTCCCCTAAAATCGATGCAGATTCGGAGCTTCTTGGGGTCATGTTTCTTCGGTTGCACAACCATGGGGATTTCCCATTCCGCTTTGTCGATCGGGTAAATAATACATGCTTGCAACATTCCTTCAATCTCTTTTTGGAAGATTGACTTATATTTGTGGGATAGTTTATATGGTCATTTTTTAATTGGGTTTGCTCCTAGAATGAGTTCGATCTTCATCTCTCCTTTCAAGTCCTTGTAGTCACGAGAGAAAATGTCTTGATATTATTTTAGCAAGTTGACTATATCAATTATTTTCTTGTCTGACCAATAATCATATATTTTTATCATTTTTGGCCTATCGTCATTTGACATGTCAAATTATTTTGTTTTAATTTTGGCCTCCATCCATTCTGGTGGTTTTGCTTCGTCAATATAACGTTCCCCCTCTTATATGTTTGTAAAACTCTCTAGGAAGCCAGGTTGTTCCTGATATTCTTTTTGTTCTATAGCTATGTTGAAGACTTATTTCATGTGATTTTGCAATTATGGGTGGTCCTTTTTCTATTGAAATATTTATCTTGGGAACCTTATATTTTCCATGTCGAGTCTTCCTGTCGTTGAGACTTCCTTATTTTCCATTGACACAAGATTCCAATTTGATGTCAATCCTAAATCCATCTTCATATTCCCTTTTTCTTTCTGTGTAGCTAGTGATAGATTTTATAGGAAGTTTCTCATTTCATGTGCTACTTCTTTCAAGTGTTCCTCTTCTAGATTGAATTCAAAGTCTTGTACAAACTTTTATTTAATTTATTCCCAATTTAATGTATGCTTGCAAGCTTCTTCAATATTATACCACTTGTTTGGTATTTCATCTAGTGTTCTTGGAAACATATGGGGCCATACCCTTTCATCTCTATAACCTATCCTTCACCATTTGTTTTCACATCGTTGAATATGCTCTATTGGATCATACCCAACCCTGAAAATGGGGATATCAGGCGCTTTGGATAACTTTTGGTCTCCAAATCATTCAATGAACTATGTTGACACATTCATCCACGTTTTTATCTTGGGGGAGTGTGTTTTTCCACCATCTTGCAGCTTGGCCTATGAAGGTTTTCACGAGGCTCTTTGTTCTTCCTTGCTATCTGACCGATTTCGACACGGCTTCGACATGTGTCGAAGGTGTATGTCGTTCATTATATCGTAATGGATTTCTTATTCAATTGTCAGTTGGTATAAGAGTGGGATTCTGTTGATTTTTTTTTTCATATACTATTTGTACCACTTGGATTGAGTAGCACGTTCTCGTATGCTTTGGTATGATTTCAATGAACCAACAAGTTTTCATGTGTTCTTCATAATTCTTGATTTTCCAGTTGTATAGAGTGGAATCGGAGTTATGTCTGACCGACATGGGATATTCTCTCAAAATTTCTCCTTGTGCAGTCGGTTCTACATAATCTATTTGTTCGTTGTTTATTTCATATAGGAACCAAGCTTCTTAGTATTCATCCCATGATTCAGTACATTGTTTTCCTTCTTTTGGATCTAAGGAAATGATTATTTTCTTCCATCACCTTTTAATTTTATTCTATATTTTTCCAGAGAGATGTTTTCATTCATTTTTCAACCCCACTGCTGACCAACAAGTGTTACATATGCTGGCATCCCCTCGACTAGGTCGATGACTTCAAATTCAACTTGAGTCGGAATACCCATTATTTGAGTGTCGACATTTATAAGAATACCAATGGGCTCTATTAGTCTTTGATCTACAAGTTTGAGATAATTTAGAGTTGGTGCTAAAGCAGGTCGACCTAATCTTATCCAAGTTTCTCGGGGTAATATGTTGACTTGGGATCCAAAATTGACAACTACTTATTTGATCGATACTTCATTGATTTCTAGGTCGACTCGTGGATCATAATATGTATACTTATATGAGAGTTTTCTGACATCCTTCGCTGGTTTTTTTCCTTCTTTGTATTCTTTTAATACATTTAGTAGTTTTACCAATCAACCGACTAACTATTTTTCCTGTAACAACTATAGAAATTCTTGTATAATATCTTCATTATGTCTTCCATTGTTTTTCCTAAATAATCCGATAACTTCTTTCATAATTTGTTTTTCCTTATCAAGATTTGGAAAGAAACTATCCTTCCATTTATGTTGGTTGTGAAAGGTAGTACTATTAATATCTTGTCCTGCACCAGATATTGTGATGATATTTAAATTTTTTGAATTCAGTACTTCTTATTTTTATATTGCGTTTAGGAGATTTACATTTTTTCTAGTGATAATTTTGTCGAGTACTGTTGGGAACTCTTCTAATGAGTGATCACCGACGACGCATATATTGAATAATTTCAAGTCACTTATATCTTTCATTGGAAAATCTGGACCGATGTGGTCATATTTCCAATAGTTGTAGAAATATGGTCTTCCTCGACCTCGACCACCAAATCGACTATGGCCTCCTCGACCTTTACCTAGACCGTAGTACTCATCCCTTCAACTGTAATTATTATCTTGGTCGGTGGCTTATGTGAGATAGATTTTTCATACACTGTCTTGATTCAGAGAGTTGAAATGGAATTCTAATGTTTTATGATTAGAAGCTTCACAGATAAGGCACCACTTGGTATTTTTCAGATTGTGTGGACAATATTGTACACTATGATCAGTAAGACACTTGCATATTTTGCAATATTTCTAAGCTTGTACTCTATGTGCATACATTGTTGTTGGTGGTTGATCATTGAGGCTACATGTTTCCTTTGTATGTCCTTATTCGTAGCATGATGTGCACCAAAGTTCGCTTCTCATTATAGACAGATTATTTATCATTTATTGTAAGTGCTCTATTTTTTCTTCAAGACTTCCAGTCGATGGGCTAGCGTCATCCAATTCGAAGCGTTGTGATTTTTGTAATGCATCTTCGCAAGTGGTTATTTCGTACTGAGTAATGTCGATCAGATTTCTTGCAATAACCCAACGACATACCATTAAACTAGCAAGATTTGGTCAATTGTTGTTGGAATTTGACTCAAGAGATCTTTGAATATTTTATCATATTCCCATATTGATTCACCTAGACATTGTTTTGTTTCTTTTAGATTTTGCGCAACCAAGTGTGTGACATCTTGGAATTTAAAAAATGTTAGAAAATTATCTTTTATGTCCAATTTTTTTCTGGTTTTGATTTTCTGTATAGTTCATAAACCATGTCATGGCACAGTGTCAGAGGGTGGCTCTGAATTGTTCTATCCATTTGTCTTTGTCGGTGATGTCTGGGACATCCTAGAATTTTTTGCACAAAAACTACTGTCTTTTTGGGTCCTCATCTCCCTCCTATAGGGGTATGTGGTTAAATCCCATTTTTACTGTCTTTTTAGGGGTAAGTGCTTTCTGTGGTGTACATGTTACCACAATTTTTTACTAAGTTGTCGAGTCCTCAATCAGGTTTTCTTGTGTCTCTTTTTCTATTGGTTGATGTTTTACTGGGTGGTACTTAAGGAATAACTGCCTCCTGTTGACTGTCGAAAGTATCCATTTGGTTTGATAACTTTGACCTTTATAGTTGACTAGGCATCGGTCCAATGTTCGTGTTAGTTCACGACTGTAACTAGTTTATTCTCTTGATAATAAATTTGGAAGGGGGGGTCATGTCAGTGAGATCCTTAACTTGGATGAGTATGTTATCGGTTTCATTTATTTCTGGCTCAATAATGAGCACATATCATAGGTTTCCATGCTCATCAGTTCTATACCATAATCTTATAGATTGGTCATCGATCTATAATTGTTGTTGAAGGAATTATTTTATTCACGAGTTGGGTTCTAGCATGGGGGAAGTGCGTATCACTAGTCCTAATTCTTCAAAATCCATGATTTCAGGTTCTCGGTTAATAGGAATTCAATCTATTCTCTATCAACTATACATCACTACTTCTTTCGGGGGTCATCGCAGCTGTTGTTATTTCCATATCTGGTCAATTTGCTTCAGACTGCTCCCATATCTAGTTCCTCTCTTCGTCCCTCTCTTGATAGTTACTATTTGGTAATGATGTTCCTAGTCAAGTTTGGTATTCAACAATGTCACCGGCTCCCTTTTCAAGGAGGAATTTATGAAGCAGTTTCAGGATAGTGCACAAGAATCCTTTGTGCAAGTCGATATAAAATTTTTCTTTTATTCTATCAAGAGATGTTCGATCTTCAACGAATTGCTCTAAGATATAGTCTTTGAAAACTCACTTGAACCAATCATGCAAATTCATTCTTCCTGCACTCGTAAGCTTGAGGCCTAGTTTCTTGTTGGCCTTCAAATTATGCATTACCCAACTTGTTGATGTACTGAAATAGCGCTTCAGGGATGGCTTCTAAAAATATTTCATGGGTTTATGAAAATAATCTTTCTCTTGCTTCTACGAGTGAGATATTGTTTCTTCTGGCATAATTTTTAATGCAATTCTCAGTCTTGTGCTCCCACCATTCACGTACTTCTTGTAGGGTTAACATTTATGTCTACTACTACATGCCTAGGTTCAAAACTACCAGCAACAAAACCAATGTTTTAATCTAGGGGAATGTAGGGAGAGTTACTAGTAGTCCTTACATAAGCATCATAGAATATGCATGCATATAGATATAAACAAAGACATACACAAGTATTGATAGCCCAAATATATGTATTTATTAAAGGATATATCAATGCATTACAATGTATACAATCTCTCACATAGAGCTATTAGAGTCTCTATGTACTTTTCTATTTATACTCCTATATATCTAGTTACCAGGAAGTTGTAACTACTTAATTGTATGGGCCAGTCAGTTATCAGATACTTCAACTAACTTACATTTTTGACTACGTTAGTTGACTAACTATTTCTTAGTTGACTGGAAAGCCTAGTCGACAGAGTCGACTAGCCCCTACAACACCTACCTACTAAAATCTAGAACCAAAGTGGTTGTGACTTACTTTGTAGTAAGAAATCTATTGATGCATAAAGACTTAGGGGACAAAAACACTCACTGGATGACTTCCTTACAAGAGTATGACCTGGAAATTAATCCTTCTAAGATATCAAAAGGACAAGGACTCTATAGAATTGCAGTAGAAGAAAAAGAAACAAAGAGTGATGAAGATAAATTATATGATGAACAAGTTTTGATTGAAGAGGAAATTTAATATATACCTACCACTACTGATTGTTGGCACTATGAGATAAAATATTACTTAACTCATGGTAATTCCCCCAATACTTAGAGTCAAGGAAAAGAAGATCCCTGAGACTCAAATATACTCAATATTATTTTGTTAATGGGATCCTTTTTAGGATAAATTATGATGATGTCTTATTAATATTAATATTCCTTGAGAAATATAGTGTTGAAAAGATTCTACAAGAACTTTGTGATGGTCTTGTTCGAGGACATTTTGTAGGGGATACTACAACACATAAAATTATCAAAGAAGGATATTACTAATGAACAATTTTCAAGGATTCCCATTCATATGAAAGGAGGTGTGAATTATGTCAGAAGTCAGCCAGGAGAGAGAAAAATATTGCATATTCCTTACAACCTATTTCAGTGGACAAGCCTTTCAGTAATGGGGTTTGGACATAATTGGGGAGATAAATCCCAATTCATCTTAGCTTCACAAATACATTTTGTCTATAAATCACTACTTTACATGATGGATAGAAGCTATACCACTAAAAGTGGTAAACGTAAATTAGGTGATTTCTTTCCTAGAATCACACATAGTTACCATATTTGGTGTTTCTCGGCCTTTAGTATTTGACAATGAAAAATATTTTTTCATTAAAATTGCCTAAGTGTGCTCTTGAAAAAGAATATAAAAATAAAGTATGTTGAAAATTATTACTCTTAGGGAAATGGTTAAGAAAAATATATAAATAAAATTTTGATATGAATTCTTAAGAAGAATGTAACTGACCACTAGAGAAGTTGGCATCCAGCTTTACCAAATGCTCTGTGGGTTGATAGGGTGACACCTAAAGAATCCCTAGGAAACTCTCCTTTCTTCTTGGGGTATGGACAAGATGTTTTCCTACCTACCCACATTTTCTTTCCTTCACTCAAACTATCCCAGTCTACGCAAGAGGAAAACTATCTAGTCATGCAACGAAGACTAAATACTCTCCTCAAACTTGAAGAAGAAAGAGAGAAAGATAAAAGAAGTTAGATCAGAACCAAGAGATGGAAAAATGTCAGTTTGATAAAATTTATGTCAATGTTGGCCCTTGGTTATGGAAGGAAGTGAAGATCGAGGAAGAAAAGGTCAAATGCAAACTGGGCGAGAGACAAAGTGACTGACACTGGGTCGAAGTAAGAAAAAGAGCAAAAAAGCCGGAGCGAAGTACGGAAAAGCAAGTCGTTGGATGTGGAGATCAAGGATGAAAAATCAACAAGGAAGATGGATCGAGGACAACTCAACAAGAATAGAAAGCCACCATTGGATGCTTTGGATCATTGCGCGAGAAGGGAGGAAAGATCGGTTGGCAAAGCCCTGAAAAGGAGGGTCAAGTTGACCTAGGGTTTTAGACATCTAGGGTTTTGGGTAATTAGGGTTTTGACACCTAGGTTTCAACCTAAGGCTGTTGATGAGGGACTATAATGTATAAATAGAGGTCGAGAGGACCTAGGTTGGGTTAGTACTAGTGTTGGGTATTGATATCGATTGTTGTTGGTTGAGGAATTGTTGTACTGTGAGAGAGAGGAGTGTTGAGAGTGAGAGCCTTCTGGTATTGTAAGATCTTTAGCTGGGTGCGAATATAAAGTCCTGCAACTGGGTGCACAGTAAGGTGGGAGACAGAGAGAAGAAGAAAGAATATCTGATGACTAAGAGCGCAAATTAGAACTCTAAGCTTTATCTTAATATATCATAAGCACAGTTTCATTGACGTAGCCCTAGAGAGAGGGTGAACCACATATATTTTGTGTCGTATGTGTGATTGATGCCTGGATCTTTGTCATTGTTATACTATCATTTTCATTATTGTGTTAGATTAGATTTATAGCTGCGCAGAGTAGATCTAGCTGACAAGGGATATATGAATGTTGCATTATTGTTGTATTGGTTCCACATGATATTCCCTTGGTTGTAGACATCTCTGTCCTGCAACCCCCCTCTTAGTTGCTTCGGGTGAGACTACATCTACTTCGCAGGTGTTGCCGAAAGGCCCAGTAGCTAGGGCTTGTTGGTGTGCTCTTGGAGTGAACCCTGGGTCTACCCCTGTGCCAACAAATGGTTCTGATGCCGAGACAAGAATATTTTTAAGGGAATGTCAAGGTGGTTCCCATCGAAGACAAAGATTCAAAAGTGGATAGAGGATCAAGAGAGGGACTTCGCTGAAGCCCAGAACAGGAACCCTAAACTAAGTACTGAAGATTGGCTACAAAAATACATCTTCACCGACATTCACGAGATCTTATTTGGAGGAATCTACCAGGACTTATTTGAATGGTTGGCTAGGTTAGTTGATACCCAGTTCAAGATCATATCTAGACCTTTTGTGGTCTAGACACAAGCACTGATCCAAAAGTTCAAGAGAGTTGACAACACTGTATCCAGAGTAGTAGATCATTGGTTTGATAGTACCATTAGAGGGTATATCACCGAATTTGTTGTTGATAGGGTAGAATCATATATCCAAGCCAAGAGATACTTGTTCAAAGGAGCCAGAGGAAAAAAATTTTACTTTCTGAAGCTAAGAATCAAGATGATGTTGCATGAAAAGAACGTCTTGAAGATACAGTATATTGGCTAGACCTGAAAAGGATAATGTTCAGAAAATCAGACAACGACAACGACATAGAAGCAGGACATACTTGCAGTGGAAGATTATTTAGAGGTGTTCACCTTGAGAACTTGTTTAAGAAAAACTACGGAGAAGAGGGTTTCTACAGTGGAAAAGAGGTAGATCTAACCGACAAATAAAATTTAGAACCCACTAGAACAGAAGAAGGGGAAGCTGAAGAACTTCACCAAAGCGAGCCAGAAACCTCAGGAACTGCGCAGATTACTGAAGTAAGTAACATTAACCCTCTTTTTGTTTCAATAGCACCAAACAGCTAGAATAGCCAAAACAACTAGATTCTTCAGAGTGTTGTTACTAGCAACTCAGCCTATACTCAGACAGGAAGCCTAGGGAACTCTATGGCAGATGAGATGAGGCTCCCTATCTTCAGGGGAGATGGATCCAAGGATCCTGATCAATGTTGGTTCCTGTGTGAGGCTGTGTGGAATATTAAAAGTATCACCGACGAAGACATCAAGAGAACCTAGTTCAACATTACGCTAAGGGACCGCGCGCTGAGTTGGTACATGAATATTGTCCAAGGACTGGTGCAACCTAAGCCACTGAATGAGATCAAGAATGCATTGATTGCAGAGTTTAAGAAACCTAATTTAGAGTCAAAATGTATTACAGAGCTAAAAGAGATCAAACAAAAGGTAGCATAACCCCTTTGGGAGTTCGACCAGAGATTCAAGACTGTAACAGACCGTGTAAAGCAACTTTTTTTGTTACCAGGGCTTAATTGCTCTGATACCAATTTGTAACATCCCAGCCACCAATAGGCCAGGCCATGTCACTACTCAGAAGGTTTACTTAGCTCTGATACCAAACTGTAACACCACTTTTACATAGCTCATANGCTATAATATACAATCAATAGCATTAACATTAAATTGATATGCACAACAGAATACATGATAGTTATAATTACACAGAGATACAAAAACATAATTAAAGCATCACCTGATACTTATCTTTGAAAACCTTGGCAATTCCACCAGCCACGTGCAGGCCTTCCATGAACCTCCCAGCCTTAGACCACAGTGCTCGTCAACTCAGTAGTGGGTCACCCCCGAGATAGCACTAAGCTCCACCCCAAGGCAAGGGATCCTAGGCTAGGATGAGGTTGTAGGGAAAACAACACAGAATGACTGGAAGGATTCTTCCTAGGATGCCATGTTACGCCCACTACTTCTAGACTCTCATTCCCCACATGCATGTTCCGCCTGGGAGTATACACCTTCACAAGAACAGTCCATCAGTGCTACACCTCCCTCTCTGGGTCTCGGCAATAGGCCAAATCAAGAAGTCTTAAAGCCCGAAGCTGGTGCTGGACACTCTCTGGAAGAAACCACTTCCTAGCAAACTCTCTCACCTGGAAACAGTTGCTCACAGGCCTGACAACCTTCCTCTTACAACAACAGTCACCTCCCTCACTTGGAGAGAGGTCATACACAGGCTCAATCACAACTTGCACTGGCCAGCAAGCCACGCGCAGTCCAACTCTGCGTGGCCACCACAA
>JASDQU010028184.1:8158-29249 GCA_032191745.1 Picea mariana | reverse complement strand
CAATTTAAAGTATTAAAATGCATAATAATAACTTGAATTTCAAAGATACCTTAGGTGACCCCTTTGGATGGTAAAGGGATGTTGATTATATCAAAAGGAGGTCAAAAAGGGTGGTACTGGCATATAGTTGGAGGTCAATGGTATGTAATATAGACAAAGAACATGGTCAAAACCAGGGACCAACAATTGCATTATTATATTACAGACATAGGAGCTTCTTATGGTGATCTTCCTCCCTTGGAACATGCTCCATTAGATGACAACTCTCCAATTGGTGATTTTCTAGGTTTGACATGTGCTACAGTTTCAACTCTTTTACATATAAATTGTTAATGTATTATCACTTTGTTGACTAAGTATCTATCAAGTATCTGTAGGATGAGGGAAGAAACATCCTCTTCTACCATAGAAAGCTTCCCACGGGATGGGTGTAGCTCCAATATTGCCCATATCTCCATTGATATACATTCTCATCTCCAATAATCCATTCTACTAAAGGTAAACCCTCCCATCTAGTAGTTTTTGAATTTCCAATATATGTTATTTTCAAATAGTACCATAGCCACAACTCCGTAACAAAACCAAGAAAACCAATAACTAGTGACCATATTTTCCAACTTTTTGAGACCTTCTGTTACTTTAAAGCATGTAAAGGAAGGGATATAAACAACAATGTTTTGGTCTACAATGGGTGCCCATTTTAATACTATATCAGTGACCAATAAACTTGGTGATTTTCCACCTGTAAAGCTTTGAAATTGACTCCTTTGTCCTCTAAAAAACCCTTAATTTCAAATCTAGACTACGTTATGTACCTGGGTTTTTTCTCCTAATAGAAAGATGTATTTTACTTCATATATCATAATTTGATGTTATGTGATGAAACAAGAATATAAAAAAAGTACTACTGCATATTTATGATCTTAGTATGCTCGTTGGAATTTGAATTTACAACACTATTATAACTAAAGAGAAATGATGTGTTGAGCATTTACATTGGTTGAATATTGTATTTAATCAAATCTTCCAAGTATCAAAGTGATTTTACTCCATTTCCTAAGGATTAGGCAAGGATTAGGAACCAATCAATTTGAATCCACCAACATATATCTATTGCATATCATAAACTCTTAGATTGCTAAGTCTGATTTTGTTTAAAGGGTCAATGTTTGAGGGTTTTATGACAACCCAATCTACACAATTATTACTTTATTTATTGTTGATGGTATGATGTTTTTCTTTGCAATGTTTTGATATATCTTTTCTCTAGACAATTCATAAGAAAAATCTGATTTTGAAGTAGGTCCAACGACCTCACCTAAAGTGCAAAACACCATCTCTTTTTTTGTCACTTTTTGAGGGTTAGTGGAATGTTAATATGTCATCCTTGTAACAAAATTTATCATTTTTGAGTTGATATGCTTCTAAAGTCTGAAGGTGCTAGTTATTCCATGACATGTGAGCGGTCATTTGGAATTTGGACTCTTGTTTTATTTATTCCTTGGTTTGCATGTTGGGGAGTATATTCGTTGATGTTTATCAATTGTTCCATTTGCATGTATTCAATTGTTTTGGGAAATACTTTTGTCTACATTTTTAAGCTTTTCGATTTGGAAATATCATGTATATATAGCTTTTCTACGTTTCATGGGATATGATGATGAAGCTATAAAAATTAACTACAGCCTTGAGGTCAGAGGCAATGGATGGAAATTGACTTGGAAAGGGGTTCCTTGTAGCATTAAAGATAGTCACATGAAATTTCATGAGAGTCATGATGGACTAATCATACAAATAAATATGGAACTCTTTTTCTCAGGCAGTGACAAAAAATAATTGAAGCTTACTATTTCCATACTACATTGTGCACTGTCTGTGATACATTTTTATTCTTTTGTGGACTAATTGATCAGACAAGCATGTTTATCTTTCAATGTGTAAGATATACTAATAATATAAATTAGTATTCTTCTTTGATGTCTCTTCTATTTGAATGTTGGTTCATATCTTATTATGATGGTTTATAGCTTATTATGGAAATGCACAAGAAGATGAAAATATCCACAACCTTTCATTCCCAAATAGATGGGAAAACAGAGAGTGGTGAACAAGATGCTAGTCCATCTTTTGAGAGGCTATAATCAAAACCATCCAAGTCCAAAAGATAAGAACTTGAGTTACATTCATCTTACCTAAATTCCTACAATATGGTAGTTCACACTTCCACAAGTAAGTCACCTTTCAAAGCGTTCTTTTGATATTTACCACCTTCACCTTTGGATGTGGTTTATGAGAACCCTTTTACAAAATTCGTGACATTTTTCAAGTCTATAATCATGATTTAGGGGTACTTGTGGCCTACAAAAATGACTTCCAATAGTTACCCTCTTGGGATATTAGTGAAATTGTGCAGTGGTGTTGAGAAAATCTTATCACTCCCTTAATATGTTGATATTGCAGAGTTCATTCAATAAGTTTTATATAAATCTCAATACCCAGCATAGATGTTTATGCAATTCAAAACCATGCAACATCACGATTCACAACAAGCTTCCTTTTTTTTTTTTTCCTGAAAAACATCATGACATGCTTACAAGTTTACCATCCATACCACTCTTTATGTCTAATGTTTGTCATATGATGAATTGGGTGATGAAACAAGGGTCATAATATGACTTTGTTATTATATAAAGAGTTATTATTGTTGGAGAGGATACATTGTTGCTTATACATCACCCATGAATGATTTGTCAAGGGAACCTAGATCTAAAAGGAAATGGGATTTTTTTTGGAGTAATGGAGAGGATCATGTATTTTGATCGAGAATTTGTAGCACTATAAAAAGAGGTTCTATAGGCCAAACACAAACTTATGAAACACACTTTATTAACTGGTGTCACACATCAACACTCCTTGAACAATTTTTGTTGATGGCATTTTGGCCTTATAAGAATACTTCATAGTGATTCTATCATCATGTTTTCACCCATGGATGAAGGATTCTTAGACCTCTCTATGTGCAACAGATGTTGACTTACAATATAAGTTGAATCTTTTCAATACTAAAGAATAAGCATCATTGTTCTCGGTGTCTTGGGTGATCTGCTCTAGCTACATAAATTTATTTATTTATTATACTTTTATTCCTTTTTATCATCATGGTCTCTACTTGAAATTTCTCTCTTGGTTTGTCATGGTGACCCAATTAATGTAAAACCAAAGTTACTTTACTAGTGGACTTGGAGAGTGACATTGTAAATCTCTTTATGAAATATCTAAAGAATATGGATATGAGAGTGAAATTCATAGCTCATGTGAAAATATATAAGAAACACATTAGGAACCTTTCTAAACATGCAACGGGTGGATAAGTTGGAAATTACAAGGGGAAAGTTATGATATTCGATGTCATAACAAAATGCAGAATTTGTAATCTTGCTGCGAAAATCAGGGCACAAGCTGATCCATACAGAATTTGTAATCTTTCTACCACTTGCCTTTCTTTCAATCAAATTTTGAGCTTCGTATATTGCATCTAATTGTAAGTCTGCATATTTTATTTGCAATGCTTTCTTAATTACATATCATTGGCTTGTTTTCTTTCTCTTACACACATGGGGGCATATAACATATTTCTTTTTATTTTAAGATTCATTATACCACTTTATGTGGATTTCTTGTTGTTGGATATTGTAACATATTGATAACTTAGTCAGGTCATGTTTTGTCTGAATCTTTTTTATTCTTTTTGTGTACATGGGGTGCTTTTACCTTGGGCAAGTTTTCTTATGACATAATTGTGTTTAACTAACAAATAAACATGATTCATTGTTCCCTTGTTACTTTTTACAATATATTTCATTGTTTAGTTACAAGAGTTTGAAAGTTGAGACATTGCTAGGTGAAGTTTGGGAGTAAGGTGACAAAACTCTTTAACTTTGTAAGTATACAAATTCCTAAGTAGTGATGATGAATTTGTTTTGGGGGGTGAATTGTGGGCCTCTTAGTCAACTTTGATGACATTCTTTGTCTGCATTTGCAATATTATCTATTCTTCCAATGTATCCAATCTATGGTGGGGATAAATCACACATATATCCACAAATTAACCCAAAGATGTGCAGAAACTCACTGTCAAAAACTCAGATTGCTACTTCAATTTTCTGGATATTTATTAAAAAATATAGGCTAATATGCAATTAAATTAAATTAATGGCATACAAACAGTGTTGGTGGATGTCAGTTACTATTTAGTTCAGGGTATGGTCTAATATTTAATAAGGAAGGTTACCTTGCATCCTTAAATTGATACTTTTCCAACAAAATTTCTAATGGATCAAATATTATACAATATACAACCACAAGCCATAGCTACATCACAAGTATCACAACTACAAACCATAGAGGGGACACAATGCATGACATCGATACACCCAACCATAGAGGGCCCACAAGGAATGACATGGCTACTTCTAACAACTGAGGATGATATGACATCAACTCAAGGACTTGCAACCCAAAGCAACATCTATATTAGAAATATTTTGTTACAAGAATGTCTCATTAACCACCTTTATCTCAAAATTGTTATACATGTGGGATTATACACAACATACACATAGAACCTTGAACAAAGAACAATCAACATGGATCACACCTTACTTCTCTATTTAATCAAAGGACATGTCATGAAACTAATTCAAAAACATTGATCTCTTGCACAAAACTTCAAAAACTGATACTTTTCAACTAGAATTGCAACCTTAATTTGATACTTTTCCAACAGAATTGCAAGACCTCTAAACATGCAGTATTATTTTTATCTAGGGTTTGTGTGGTCTCTCTGAATGTAAAGAGAAGACGTTTCAAACATCTATTGCAGTTAATTGTTGGGAAAAGTATATTTAAGTAGAATGTACATAAGTTGTTGATAAGACCCTTTTAGAGTGGTTAGCACGTTGGTAGTTTTAGCACTAAGAGTCACCCTCAGATTGCCAAAGGATAAGCCCAGTTCCCATCAAAATTTAAATGGATTAAAATGGTTTGAATAGATGGACCGACAAGATGAGAAATAAAGGGAGAGGGCAACAAAAAGTCTGCATAGGCATTCCATTAAGAATGGAGTCATAACATCCTACAGATCAAAGGAAATCAAATTGTATATAAGACAAAGAGATATATAATCATGAGTAGAAGCATGGTGAATATGAAAAAAGTTAGAACATCCATTATACAAAGATCCTTTCTGCAATATATAAATATTTTCTTAAACAAAGAACAATGATTTAATGGGCAAGCTACAACAAATCCTTTGTTGTTCATGAATCCATCAATAAATGGAAGTCATGATCCTCAAAACTTGCAATATGTTCAAGCAAGAAGATAACAAAGAAGTGGGAAAACAAATAATACAATCTGATAACAACTCTCATGAATATTTAATGGCAGAAAATGTCATTACAAACAGGCCCTCAGGCTTACAAATGAGCAACTAAAACTGCTCCTACTCTCTATATCCTCTCTTGGCTCATGAATCCAACCCTCCTCTCCTATTTTACAAAGAATATATAGCCATATAGTTCCTTTCCATCTCACTCATTCAAACTTCAAACCCTTTCCCAAAATAGAAACAACTACAAACAGAAAATGACACATTTCAACTAATTTCTTGCTTTTCAGGAGGAGAAATTATGAAAAATAGGCTTCAAAGTAACACTTGTAATTATCAAAATATAATATTTGTGTAAAATATGAGAACGGTTTTTGTAGATAAGATTGTTCTAAAGAAAAAAATCTCTTGGTTTTTTGAAATTCATCTCCATATGTCCGGAATAAGTGTCGCAAAAACATGTCTCAAACAGGAAATCATGAAATTGAAAACATAGGGCTCAAATATTCTTTGAGATACGAGACTTAGTAATAGAGGGTTCTCAAAAAAAAAAGATGGAATCAAATAAAGTGAGCATGAAGGAAAGTGAAAGTGGGTTCTTGGTTCAATGACATGGGTTCTCAAAAACGGATATGGAATTAGACAAAGTAGGCGTAATCCTCTGTTTTGGACTTGTAATACTCTGTTTTGCCAAACACTACACAAAGGAACATGGTTTTAACCATTTTACGGAATCATTTTCATGCTTGCTTACATGGAATATTATTGGTTGTAATCCTTTTTGGATTAGGCTCATCTTCTTCCCAAATAAAGCAATTGTGGTGACTAGTAAACAAGACTATTATTGATTTTGTCAAGGTACACCCAGGTTGAAAAGTTGATTGTTTGTATACATGTGAAAGAAAATACACATAAAGACCTGTTGTGCTCCCCAACGGGGCATCGTTTGGAATTTGTTTCATGTCAGTATTGCTCCAAAAAAATTAATATAGATGCTAAGTTTGTAATGCAGTTTGCATCAAACTCTGCATCCAACATAGCATTGTGTTTTGTCACATTGACAATTTCTTACAAAATTGTTCCAACAATTTTTCAAATGAGGGTTTACATACAAGTATGAACCCACTTATAATATGAAATTGTCACTCGAGGGGAAACATGAATGTACACAAAATCCATACTTTGACTAGGAGGGAGTGACTTTGACCACTTAGGAAATGAATACAAATTGTTGGCATCTGGTTTGGAGAGACCCCATAAAGTACCATACCGTATTCAAATAGAGAGGTCGAGAGTTTCCAGTGTATGGTGTGGAGATATATTGGTGATAGATGCAACATATATGTACTAATTATTTCTTGACTGACTCCAAGAACTCGTGAGCCTCTGCAAGATATCCAACCTAACATCCTCTGTAGATTGTAAACAATAAAATAGTATCAATATTGTTTTTGTATTGAACAATCACCAAGGCATTATTATAGCAACAATTGCATAGTTTCAACCCACATTATTTCTTGAAAATCAAAGTTTTTTCATAACACAATCAACATTTTTAGTTTTCACCCCACATTATTGCATGAAAATATAGTGTTTTCATAGCACAATCAACATTTTTAGTTATTTTCTCAATTATTTACAAAAAAATATTTATTTCTGTAAACTACCACTAAGTGAAACAAAAATGAAGGCACGAGGACAGTAAAACATAAAAACTGTATAAACTAATATTTTAAATTTTAGTAGAGTTTAACTGTAAAATTCAAAACTATTATTGAATTTTTCCCCTGTTTGGCCATGATTGAGGTTGTTTTTCTTATGTGACACTACATTATTTTTACCAACATTGCTTTTATATTTTTTCCTTGGCTCATTCCTACTGAAGTTGAATTGTGGTAGCCAAAATTTAATAATAGGAGAACTTACTCTGTGGGAAAGTAGGAAGAGGAGAACTCTATTTAGGTGCAGGAGAGTGCTTTGGCTTCATAATTGTAGTTCGAGCAGAAGATCATGAACTTGATCCAGGCTTAGGCACAGTGACTGCTAGTAGAACAGCCATTAAAAGAATCACCGTCAACATGGCTGAAAGAAACTAAAACCAAATTAATTTCATCCTATAAGTCAATAATACCTGGGAGAAGTTGGTTGTCTCCAACATTTCCACCTTGAAGTCTAGCTAAAATTCCCACAACTGGACCATTATTGTAGGTTGCAAGTTATGTTTTCTCATAGTCGTCTCTTGCATCTGCAAAGTTATCATTGTGATCAAGTCCTCCAACAAGAGCCCCAACTAAAACATTTGGATCATTTCCTTGGTGGTCGAACCATGTGGCATATTCTCCTCTACAAATAACGAATGGTGAATCCTCTTTGTAGGATACAATGGAGGAAGCTTTATGATGAACCCAGCGAGGATAGTTTGGACCATATCCCACCATGTAGCTTGTATCTCTTGGGTTTTCACCAAGTATGTAATCAACCTACAAGAACATGGTTTTAGCAAAAGGAATGAATAGGAATTAAGGCTTTTTAGATCTTGGACTCATTAATTTATCTTAGTGAGCAGAGTCCATCAATTAAACATAGGTTCCAAGATAAATTTTAGCCCATCATGGGTTTTATAACTATTATATCCACGAATTAACCAATGCCAATAGTTGATATGTATCCACTTCTCCACCAGGGCATTGTAGTTGTTTGCCAATAAGATACAAATAATCAAAGTAGACTATGAGGAGGAATGAGGCACTTGTCACAAAATGTATGTTGTTCCATTTATGCCCATACAATAGCCCACTTGAAAAACCAATGAAGCACTCCTTCAGTCCACTTTGTGGCTTGCAATTAATATTATGTATTCTCGAAGTCAGATTGATGAAGCCAAACCTGTTGTTCATTGTACACTGTAGCCATTCTTCTGAAGGCACACACACATGAAATATTCAACTTTTTCTTGGTATTGTTGCATTACTGCCTTATTTTTACCACCCCTTCCTTACATGAAGAAATGATCACAAACCAAAGACAATGTCAATTGTTCATTCAATTTCTATCTAAACTAATTAAGTTGATTAACAACCCAATCTATCAATTGGCATTGAGGCTTGCATTGTAAGTTGAAGGAAAATACTACATATAACTAGATAAAGTTCGCTGGATATATTGGGATTTCAAATCATGATCAATTGTTAATGATCAATTATAGATGAAATTGTAGACAAACTTGGGAGCAATGTTTAGGGTCTGAATTACACATGGAAGTTAAATGAAAATACAAAAAGTTCACTAGTAGCCGATAAATAACACTTAAGAATGCAAAGCATTGAAAAAATGTATATCAAATACTCATCGACGGTGTCATAAATTTAAATTGCACACATAAATAGAAATAACACACTGGGAAATCAAACTCCTGACAAGAATGATGCTAATTAAATCTACATGGCTAGCTAGAATGCCAAAAGCATGTAAATTTAAATTAAAAAACAATTTCATTGCAAGCAAGCTGCATTTACAGACTAATAACTAGAACAATAGAGGCTCAAACTATTGACCTAAAACTAACAAGTTACTGGAAAAATAACTCAAAAAGAATCCCAAAAGACTCACCAGTTCTGCCATATTCTTGATTTTCTTGACATATTTTCTCTTGGGATCACTGATCAAGAATTGGATACCAGAGCCAAGATGGGGTCCAGAAAGGCCTAAAAATCAAAGTGCTCAGAATCTCTTCAAAACAAACATGTGTGTAGGCCTCTTCGATATGAACCCAACACAACCTAAACGGGTTCAAACGGATGTCGTATAACCAAGATTTCGCGATTTGTTCGTTTTGCCAAACATGCAAAATTTGTTGATTGTACCGTATGTACAGTCCGTACAGTGCTGACATGGTAGTTGACTGTATAGGTTGTATGAATATATAGGCCGTACAATTGTATAGGCCGCATGAATGTATAGGTGACGCAGAAGTGATGCGTTGGCGCTGATTAGGAAGTTGATGGTCAACAAATGTACGAGTGATATGGTGACACATGGCACCACTGCAAGGGTGACATGTGGCACGTCTGTACGGATGTCGTGGCAAGGTTGTACAGTCATACAACATGTGGCAGCTGACTGATGTGGCAGGTAAAGTGGCATGTGATAGGGAAGACACGGTGGTAGTTACGTGGTTCAGTCATATTTGGACACGTGGCATGTTCGTAGGCAAGTGTGATGGTGCCACGTGACCCAGTCCTGGGCTGCCATGTGGCACCCCATCGTTGGATAGTTGTATTTGCAAAAGTTATATGACTCCATGGGAGTTGACCCCGTGACCTCCGGTTCAGGCAAACATTTTGGCAGGGCTAGGCTACCATCCCTCCCTAGGTGTTGCTTGTAAACCATAGTTTAAATCAAACATTTAAACTTACTGATGTTGTAAGTTCAGGCGGATTAAGGGCTGGGGCCTAGCCCTAGCCCTGGAGCACACCATACGATTATTCCATAGGACCAGATAGCTTTGATGGTTGGCACGAAAATTAATACATATCCCTTGGCGCATAGGACCTTGACATATGACCATGTTTTGTAACGTTTGGAGCGTGAATTTGTTGTGGTTTGAGCCATGGTCCTATAGCATTCCACCATGTGTCCCTACCGTATACAAATCTATATGGATGGGTGTGGTTAGGCACTTGGTCAGTCGGGCTAGCTTGCCGACCAAGGTGCTAGGAACTAGGAGTTAGTCTATACGGATATGCGCGTGTAGCTTATAGCCTGAGGCCACATGGCCACAACCTTATGACCAGGAGCCTAGAATGGAGGGGCTAAGGACCAGCGCGCTAGCCCATGGACACCTGGAGGGTGCCCATATGACTAGGGGTCTGCGTGAAGGGGTCTGTGCCCTTAATTTTAGTCAAATAGTGGGTTTTTCACTATATTATATGATTTTTATGGATTTCTTCAACAATTTTTGGAGATTTAATCCATTTTTGGAGGATCTTGGGCCCTTTTTGAGGCCAGATCTTGGGGAGAAGTTGGGAGGTTGTTACCCACTTCAGGCCTATATAAATAAGAGGCTCTTGAAGCCATAGGGGAGGTTCAGATAAGGAAAATGTTGATGAATTGTTGAGGCAAATACATTTTTATGCAAGGAAGCCATTGAGGAGAGCACCTTTGTAGGCCATTTCTTGGAGCTCCGTTCATCCGATTTCAGTGGCGTCAGTTTTGTTGGGTTCTTGAGATATGGTAGAACAAGACCAGATTAGTTTGTAACCTTTTTGGCACTATTATGATGTAATTTTAAAGCTTTGAAAAGAAATAAGAAAGCCTCACCCACTGAGATAAAGGCCCCGAGACGTAGGCAAGATTGCCGAACTCTGTTATCACTTTGGTGTTTTATCATTTTTTGTTCCTCATGCTTATGCTTAGATCTGTATATTATCTTATGGATGCTATGTTTCCTCTTTAATTCTTCCTCTTTTCATCAGTTTTTCTAAATGGTAATTTAACTCATGATTTAAAAACTCAACCATAGTCTTTAAAAGATCTATTCGGATCATGTGGTATCAGAGCTAGTTGACTGTTGGTTTTTGAGTTTGCATGTTTACCAGGGAAAATCTCATCTCAGTGGAGAAAATGGCATCTAAACAGGGACTTTATCAAGATGAGAAGGATATGAGAAAAACTCTTTTTGCCATGGTCAAGATGGTGAAAGTGTTGTATGAAGACCACTTGTAATGAAAGAGATCGGTTCAAGGGAAATATTCAAAGAACGACAAATGAGAAGAAGAATTGAAGGAATTTCCTTCTACACCAAATTCAGAAAATATCTCTAAGGTATGTTGTGGAAGTCATTCATCAATTTTGCATTGTTCCCATCAAGATGGTTCTTTTGGTGCATTTGAAAAAAATACAAGAGGTATAGGTTTGAAATTGCTAAACAAGATGGGTTATGAAGGAAAGGGCCTTGAAAATAAGGGCCAAGGTATCGTTAATCCCATAGAGGTTGTGGAAAGACCTCATTATTTAGGATTGGGATATGGTGAAGAGGAGATTGGAGCATTCTCCAAGATGGGCTCCAAGACCTTGGAAGCAAGTGATGGCTCATATGACCATCTTAAGCCATTGCGTGAACACTTCACGAAAGGCGATGGTGTATAACTCCATCATAGTGATAGTGAATGCAATTCGTCTACAAAGCAAAGTGAAGATCAACAAGAAAGGTATAATGGTCATGGTTTTTCCAAATCTCTTTTTGATTATAAAAAGCATAATCATGTAATCTGAAACTTGTGGAATATGTATCCTTGTACTTTTTTTCATTCACCTAAGCATTGTGTGGCCAAGTTTTGGAAGAGACAATATTTGTATAGGAAGTTTATGCCAACCAGGAAGGAGACACAACATAAAGAATCAACTCCACAATAGAATAAGAGAAGGACAAACAAGTCTGGATTCCAAAAAACCACTGCACTTATTGCAACATGGGAGGACATCAAAAGGCTAAATGTTAGAAACTTAATCTGGAGCTTCGTACAAAGAAGGAAAAAAGGATTGTGAATGTACTCAGAAAGGAAGAGGAATTACCAGGGAAGAAAGAGGAACACCATGAAGGAAAGAAAATAGTCACTTGGTTATGCCAAAATAGGATGTCACATCTTGATTTTATTTTGCTTCCATTAATGTAATCACACATGTTGAAATGATGACCTGTTATAACATCATTTTGTACAACATAGTGTTTTTTATTTATCCTTATGAGTATGTAATTAGTAAATTCCATTTGGTAACCTTTTCTAGGACCAAAAGGTCTTTAGTGGGGAGGTGTGACCCATAATTGGATATTGGAGCCAAGATGGAGTCCAGGAAGGCCTAAAAATCAAAGTTCTCAGAATCTCTTAAAAACAGATGTGTGTGTATGTCTAGTCGATATGAACACAACGCAACTTTAATGGGCTCAAACAGATGTCGTATGACCAAGATATCACGATCTGTTTGTTTTTCCAAACAGGTAAAATTTGCTGACTGTACAGTCCATACAGTGATGATGTGGCAGCTGACTGTACCGGTCATATGGTTGTACAAGTGATGTGGCAGTGATGCGTTGGTGTTGACTAGGTAGTTGATGGTGGATAGATGGACGAGTGATATGGTGACATGTGGCACCACTGTAAGGGTGACACGTGGCACACCCGTATGGATGACATGGCAAGGCTGTACAACCATACAAAACGTGGAAGCTGGCTGACGTGGCAGGTAGGGAAGACATGGTGGAATTTGCATGGACCAGTCATATTTGGACCCATGGCATGTTTGTATGCAAGAGTGATGATGCCACATGGCCCAGTCCTGGGCTGCCACGTGGCACCCCATCATTGGATAGTTGTATTTGAAAAAGTTATATGACTCCACGGGAGTCGACCCCATGACCTATGGTATGGGAAAATGTTTTGGCAAGGCTGGGCTACCATCCCACCCTAGGTGTTTCTTGTAAACCATAGTTTAAATCAAACATTTAAAGTTACCGGTGTTGTAAGTTCGGGCGGATTAAGGGTTGGGGCCTAGCCTCAGCCCCAAAGAACACCATACGACTGTTCCATAGGACTAGATAGCTTTCATGGTTGGCGCGGGAATTAATACATATCCCTCAATGCATAGGACCTTGACATATGACCCTGTGTTGTAACGTTTGGAGCGTGAATTTGTTGTGGTTTAAGCCACGCTCCTATAACATTCCACCATGTGTCCCTACCATATACAGATCAACGTGGATGGGTGTGGTTAGGCGCCTGGTCGGTCGGGATAGCCTGTTGACCAAGGTGCTAGGAACTAGGGGCTATTCTATCCAGATATGCATGTGGAGCTTATAGCCTGAGGCCACAACCTTATGACCATGAGCCTATAACGGAGGGGCTAAGGACCAGCGCGCTAGCCCATGGACACCTGAAGGGAACCCATATGACCAGGGGGGGGGCTGTGCCCTTAATTTTGGTAAAATAGTGGGTTTTCCACTACATTATATGATTTTTATGGATTTCTTCAACAACTTTGGAGATTTCATCCATTTTTGGAGGATCTTGGGCCCTTTTTGAGGCCAGATCTTGGGGAGAAGTTGGGAGGTTGTTACCCACTTCAGGCCTATATAAACCATAGGATATTGAATCTATAGGGGAGGTTCAGATAAGGAAAATGTTGATGAATTGTTGATGAAAATCCATTTTTATGCAAAGAAGACATTGAGGAGACCACCTTTGCGAGCCATTTCTGGGAGCTTTGTTCATCTAATTTCAGTGCCATTTGTTTTTTTGGGTTCTTGAGATCTAGTAGAAAAATATTAGATCATTTTCTAACCTTTTTGGCACTGTTATTATGTACTTCTAAATCTTTGAACATAAATAAGAAAGCCTCACCCATTGAGACAAAGGCCCAGAGACGTAGGCGAGATTGCCGAACTCCGTTATCAATTTGTTGTTTTATGGTTTGTTGTTCCTCGTGATTATGTTCTTATTTGTATATTATCTTATGGTTGATATGTTTCCTCTTTAATTCTTCCTCTTTTCATTAGTTTTCCTAAATGGTAATTTAACTCATGCTGTAAAAACTCAACCATAATCCTTAAAAGATATTTTTGGATCATTGACCTATCCCAAAATCTAACAAAATAGACTCGACCTGTCCATAAGTGTCCACCTAAAAAAACACCTTAGAAAAATCATCCTCCGCATGTCCATGAATCTCCATCAAGCCAATGGGTACATCTTCCATAGTCAAATTCTGTGCACAGACTTTCCCATTTGGTTTCCTCTCTCTTCTTATAGGTTTATAATCATGATCCTCTTCCTTTGACTGCACAAGAAAAAACAAAGTGACTCATTAGAGTTGAGCATCAAGCAATTTAAATATGCATTGCTCGTTTGTAGTATATTTTATGAATCATAGTAATAATGACAAGGAGCCTTCAAATAAACATACTACTTATGAAATTTAAATCCAGTCTGTTAAGTTAAATCTGTACCAATTCCTTTCATAAGATGTACTGCATCCACGTGCATCAAAAGATGTTTGGATTGTATCAATTTGCATGGGTTTTGTTCTAGTGGCACCTTCTATTCGAGCCCTATTTCGATATAACAGAGTGTGTGCTTATGCTAATAAATTGAGTTCTTTAGAATATTATCATTTCTAACTATAAGAGATGACTTAAAATGCAAATATTGTGAATGGATAGACATTTTTCCTAATATGTTTGCACATTGTTTGTAGACATTGATACAAAATGGTAAAGAAATGGAAGACTATCATGGAACTTGAGGTGCAAGACCCAAAAGACAATATCATATTTTCTAGTAAAGATTTGGTCTCGTTTGAAGTATATTGAAACGATTTGAGAATTGATCGGGTTGCAAAATCCATTTACGTATAGTTCCTAACTTTATTAGAGGATAAGAAAATAATCCAATAGCTCCATGCACTTTCATTCGCTGACAAAACAAGCCCCCAAGCTTAGGGGCTAGTGTTTCCTTGATATATGAGTTGTAAGTATTTTAAAAGTGCATTGAGTAGATGTTGGTAACAATAACACTTTATCATTTCTCATATGTATTGACATTCGACAATTTATTATGCAGTTATTCTTGCTCATATGACCCATGGGACAATAGAAGAAAATATACAAAGCAATCATTTGTGCAAAAGAGGGGTTGTCAGTGCCATTTTATTGTAAAGGTTATGGTTCAATCCCTTGATATAGGGATTTTGACATATAACATGTATGAGCATAAATATGAGAATGGATGGCCCTGTCATGACAAACATGACACTTCAGGTGAGTCTAGGTCCAAGCATAAGCCAAGGCTTTCAAGGGACATGGTTTCTTACGTGGAAAGTTTTTTTTTTTTTTACGTGCTTATTGATACAATGTGTAAAATGAACATAAAGAAATATGTTGACATGGATGTTGTAGATCGAGATAGGGATTTTTTCTTGTGAAGAAAAGATGTTGTGAATATCTACAATCGTTTGATGAAGATGAATTTCCAACTGAACAAAAAGGATGAAAAGAGTGTGAACCTTTGGTATGAAAAACACAAGGATGATTTTTTCTTTTACCAGAAGCCCAATGGTGGATATGTCCCTTTCATAGCTGGAATCCAAACAAAATGGATGTTGGATACCATGGTCAGGCTATCGCATAATAACATAATAGCCATGGATTCAACATTCAACACGAATAAATATGGGGTGTGTGTTGTCAATGATTGATTTAGTATAACCATTTGAGTTGTTTAGTTCAATATTATTGGTGACCTATATCGGACTACATATGTTCTTTTAACATGACAGTATCAACCATACACACTCGTGGCTTTCGATGAACAACAAAGTGGGGTGTCAGTTGCATGGGTGGTGGCATCATGAAACACATCAAAATATATTGGACTATAGTTGGAGCACCTCATGCATATGTGTTACCAAATCCATCCAGATTGGAAAGTGAATGCCTTCATGGTTGATGATGCATAGGATGAAATCTCAGCTTTGAGGTAACTTCAATTTTTTTATTTTACATTGCAACTTATATTTATTCGAAAATTGTCTCACTTAAAATGAATTGAATGCAGTAGGAGGATCACAAGGAGTGAAGTGATCTTGTGTGTTTGGCATGTATGAAGGGCGTGGCTAAAAAATGTGAACTGATTGGCCAATAGTCCAAAAAATGTGAAAGATATGTTCAATGAGCTAGGTTATATCATCAAGAATTGTTCCAAAGATGAAGTGGGCAATGCAATCAAGGGTTTTTTTTGCAAATGAAGAGAAATTTTTGGACTATTTTCAGAAGAACTGGGTTGTCGGTGATAAGATTATTAAGTTCACATAATATTTCTTTTGTTTCCATTTTTGTGTTTCATAAACATGAGATATATCCACTAACTTGGTTTTTTATATTTAGGGATGTGGGTCAATGGATGCTGAGATTTTCCCCATGCAAATCAGGATACAAACAATGTTGTTGGGTCATACCATAGTTACTTGAAGACAAACTTTCTATCCGATCGAAGAAAGAAATGTGATCATAGGATGGATTGGTTGTTGTATATTCTCTTGACACATGTTGAACCTTGTTACTGATTCAAGGAAATTTTGAAAAAAGAAGGGTGTTTGAACAACTACAAGAAAGATATGTAGCTTGAATCATCAATAGAAAAGGCTAGAAGGATTTCAGACAGTGATTGCAAACATTTGTTAATAAGTGAATTATTTATTACAAGCACATCAATAAGTAAATTCAAAGAGTATCAGATTATTTCTTGCAAACACATTTGTTAGTAAGTGAATTATTTATTACACTTAAAAAACAACCAAGTAAATTCAAAGAAAATATCAAATTATTTATTATAAAAAACATTTGTCAGTAAGCAAATTATTTATTATAATTCAAAAAAAAATTAATACAAACACAAAATAAATAAGGCTGCGTGGCAACACAGTCCCTACCAACAAGGTTAGAAAGCAAAATGTGGAAAATTGGGTCGAATTGTAAATGAAATGAAGTGTTCAGTGCAAAATGTATATCACGAAAATGTTGTGTGCAACATGTATATCACGGAACATGGGGAAAAAGTAAATGACGTTTGGCAGGCAGAGCACCATATATTTTTTGAAAGTATATATCAAACATACATTTTTTGAAAGTATATAACAAACTACAAATTTGTTGACAGTGGAAGAATAAATTTGGAAATTTAAATGCATTTTCCATATGGTCTAGTGAAAGATAAAAATATATGAAGGCATAAAATTAAAAGGAGATAAGAAATATAGAAATTTAAATGCATTTGTGAACATGGGGTATAAGTAAATGACACTTGCATTGTAGAGCACCATTTATTTTGAAATATATAAAAAAATAAAATTTGTAACATATAAAAATTAAATACAATTGCCATACAGACTGGTGAAAGATAAGAATAAAAATCTGTAACATATTAAAAATTAAATGCATTTGTCATACAAAATGGTAAAAGATAAGATTAAAGTTTGTAACATATAAAAATTTAAATGCATTTTTATTTGAAATATGTCAAAAAATAAAAGTTTGTTACATACTACTGGAAATTTTGAAATATACAAAGAAATTAAAGTCTATTACATATAAACCGGAATTTCAATGCATTTGTCATGTAGAGTGGTATTGGGGCTCCCGCGGACCATTACAGAAATATGTACAAGAAATAGGATTGTTGAAAGAAGATAGAGTGCAATACCTGCAAAATAAAATAAATGGAAAGGTATAAGTGTTTGCCTATACATCTCTATTTAAGAAACTGGAATAACTGGGTTGATAAACAAAGCAGGATGTGATCAGTAAACTTACAGTGAGGGTACGTCTGAGCCCTTTGGCTATTTGCTTGTGGCTTCCATTTCATTGATGTCGCCGATGACTGCGGTTTCAAGGATGTTCTCGACGACTGCTGGAATGCTGACAACTACCTGTTTCCTTTCGTCGATGGCCTGTTTCAATTGACTTTCGAGCCATTCTTCAATATAGCTTCTCATTGGGGTGAAGTTGATCTCATTCTGAATTTTTATGTTGAAAATTTTGTTTTCTAATTCCCAGAAGTTGATAGAAAGATTACAGAGAGCCTGATGAATTTCCTCATTCTGTATTGCATATTTGACTATCTAATCGTGGACGTGAGCTTGAACAAATTGAAGGATGCTGTAAAACTTTTCCAGATACAAGGCCTTAAACATAGCAACATGTTTATCGAACTCTTTCCTGGTTAAGGGCAAGGAGTTTGAGGTTAATTAGTGGTCTTGGAAGTCGTTGGTTTTCCTGGCTAAGTCTATATTTGATAGCCTTGTGAATAATTTATCTTTCTTCGATATGGCTTGTTCACATGAATGAACAATGAGATGCAGGCTCTTCACTTTTTCTTTCCAACATGCATTCAATTGACCGATCCAGCTTTTGGATGGAAGATCTTCTTCTCTTCTTTTTATTTCTGTCATATTGTTGACAATCTTGCCAAAAGGAATGACCGTTTTTAAAAATAATTTTTCTTCATCTTTTAACTCGGCCTGCAAAATCTCGATCAAACTATGTGCCTTGGTTCCAAGGGAAGTGATGGTTTGTGATCTTTTCCACGCCTTGGTAACTAGTTCCATTCTTTTTTTTTATATTATTCTCCACATATCCTTTACAAGATGCGAGCAGGCTGGAGGATGCTTTTACATTGAGTGAAGGGGTGCCAGGCATGGCTATTGCCAAAGGATTGACAAACAATGGCATAGGAATGAAAGCGTCTTCCAATTCCTTGACCCGGTTCTTCAGTCTGGCATTCTTGTTCTCGATGCCTCCAATGGAATCATGAAGTGCTTCTCCGCTCGCGGTGTGAAGTTGACAGATTTGGGATGGATGCATGTTGGCAACATCAATCTCTGAACGAGATTTGTCTTTCCTATTTTTAACATATTTTTTCTCAATTGTCAATTTTTTGGACTGGCTATAAAAAACAACGCTCTGGAACATGAAGGATTCATCTTCGTCAAAATTTTTGGTAACAGATATGTCCATTGGATGGCTATGGTGGATGGCATCTCCGAGATGATCAAGGAAGCAGATCATGCTATCCAGATCAATGTCAAGTTCCATGTTCTCACTCTGAATTTTTGGCTCTTCTGCTTGCCCCAAATTTGTTTTTCTCTTCTTCTCTACTGGAATCTTGTGAGAACTATCAATTTTAGAATGAGGAGGGTCGTTATCTTCTCCTTCGTTTGAAGAACTCTGAGTTTCTTTGTTGTTGTGGTGGGATGTTGAAGCGATGCTCCAGGATGTCATACTTTTTGGAGTGGTATTTGTGGATTGAACACTCTTGTCACTGGGGCCTTTCCCTTGTTACATGTACAATTTAGTGCAGCTTTGCACTATGTCTACGTCGTTGGCATCAGTGGCAGGACCGTTGTCGCCATTGTCTTTGTTTTTGGGCAGGTGTTTATTTAAAAAACAATCATCGAGGCCAAGTTTTTGTAAACGTTGTCGAAAAATATTATAGGGGTCGAACCCTCTTATGATTTCAGCATATCTCAGGTTGGAGATGCTAGAATGTGCTGCAAAATCGTTAATTTTGTCAACATTTTTCAGCATGAACTCCCCTACTTTCCAAGGCAGAGGGATGAATTGTTTTTTTTTTCTTCTTTTGGAACAGATGGAACCAGTAGTTGTATTGAAGTGCTACTTCTGCAACAAACATTCTATCTGTAATGTGACATGGAAGGAAAGAATATTGTTCCATGGAGCCAAAAATTCTTAAAACAGTGTAAATATCCAAAAGTTTGAGTGTCCCCTTTTGTCCAAAAAACTAGTTGCCTGTTCAGATATGCGGGGAGCATCTTCTCCTAAGAACAAAACTTTGAAAACAGACAGGAAGCCATTAAAAACCTCATAAAAATAGTGGGAATCCTTGTGCTTCCATAAGGCTTGGTACCAGAACGTTACTGGGTGGAATTCGCAGTTGACATTGTTGGACAGAGACAGTTGCGGAAACCGACAGGAATGCGCTATTGCAAAAACTTAATAGGACAACATATAAAATTTCTTTTCCCTTTTGTAGCTTGACAATTAGGAACAAATTTCATGGGAAATTAACCTGCCCCAATAAAAAATGGCTTGTTCGTTGACTATGAAATAAAAAATATAAAGAGCCATGCAGGAAATAGTTGTTGTGGACTCCTGTCCCATTATTCTTGTAAACAACCAGGCAATTTTGCGAAATGGATTTCTAAATGAACTAACCTGCATGCTTGTAATATCTTCAGGAACTAGAAGCGGGTTTTCCAAAAAATGGGGCAAGAGGTCCAATCCGTTATTATGCTTTGCTAGGAATGGTTTGAAATCTTCTCCTCTAAACGTCAATGTTGGCTTCGACAATTTTAGCATCTGGCAGAAGACTTGAGGTGACAAAGAAATAGAAGAGCGGTCCTGTAGTGGAATAATTCTTTTCTCTGAAATAAATTTATCGGCACACCAAGAGACCAGGTCCTTACAGTCAAAAACCTCAGGGACACAACCTGCATGAGCAATCCCGGACATCCAAATTACTTGGTTCTCTGCGACAGAGGTTGAGTAATAAGAATATGCCCTGGACTACTGGAATTTCTGGTCCTTGCACGCGAAGATGTTCAGTGTATCTCCACAGAACTGTTGTCGAGTTGATGCCATATATTTATGAGAACGTTGGTTTTCCATAGATGATGGTTTAAATGAACAGTTAGAGCCGATAATGTAACTCTTCGCTAAATCTTGGTTAAATTCTTATGAATGGGAAAGCTCCTCTATCCTTTCGCTAATTAATGACAATTTGTATGGGTGGTGCATGATGAACTGTTAGCAGTAAAGCTTATTTATTGAATATTTAGAAATGTGAAGGTGGCAGGTACGATGAAGAGCAATTAAGGATTGGAGGTTTTGTGAACGTGTGAAGGCCACAATGTGCGAACGAGATTTCATGATTTTGAAATCAACACTTAGAAGGGATAATATAATCCCCCCGCAAACTTTGGTTTAATGGGCATCAATACAAGATCTCCTCGAGCCTTTCGCCCATCAATGAAAATTTATACGGTTTCTGCATGATGACCTGTTAGAATTAAATGCCAGTAATTCCATATTTAGAAACAAGATATGTCTATCTATCTATCTATCTATCTATCTAT
>JASDQU010028183.1:38527-52683 GCA_032191745.1 Picea mariana | reverse complement strand
ACTGTATCTCTATGTTTATGGTTGCATCTTTGATATATTTCTGTTATATTACTAGATATACGCGATATCTCTGTGCATTTCTTTATTATATCTCCGCTCTCATTTCGTGCCGAAAATAATCCGGATCAATTGGAGATTTCGTGAAGCCTCCAACCCAACGACGCGTGAAATAGATTCCATGATGTTTGAAATGAACACTCGGAAGGGATAATATAACCTTCCACAAATCTTGGTTTAATGTGTATTAATGAGATATCTCCTCGATCCTTTCGCTCATTAATGAAAATCTTTACGATTCCTGCATGATGAGTTGTTATAATTAAAGCTTAATAATTTCATACTTATAAAGAAGTATGAACGTGAAAGGGATGAGGAAGAGCGATTAAGGATTGGATATTTCATGAACCCACCAACCCAACGACTCGCGAAAGAGATTCAAAGAAATGGCCAAGTATGGAAAGCGGTTGATCGGTCTTCAAAATAGGGTCACAAGTTATACTCAGGAGACGTGAGGGCCCGACGGTCAAATTGTATGTCTTCGAAATTTTGACTGTAAAATGTGTAACAAGAAACAATTCGACGGTCAATTTGTATATCGTGAAACTCCAGGTGCTCTTTGTAGGTCGTGGAAACAATGAAAGTGCAATGTTGAGAGTGCATGCCTTGGAACCGACGATTGAAAAAGTGGCTAAGTATGGAATGGAGAAATGGTCGGTTGGACTCATGATATAAAAGCATGAGACATTTTCAGAAAATGACTAAGTAACCAGAAAGTGAAAGTAGAGGGGAAAAATAAAGGGGAATTTGGTTGTCAATTTGTATATCAGGGAACTCCATGTGTTGTTTGTAGGGCACGAAACAATGGAAGCATAATATTGAGCCCATGTGGCTGGGAACCCGCGATCGAAAAAGTCACTGATTATGGAATGGGGAAGTGGTGGGTTGGATTCGTGATATAAAATCATGAGTGGAAATGTGAATGCGTGAATCTGCCAACCTGAGCAGTTAGACATTTTCCAAAAAATGACTAAGTAACCAGAAAGGGAAAGTAGATGGGAAAAAGAAAGGGAGGGAAATTTTTGGAAGCGGTAATTGGTCTTAAAAAAATCCCCATTGATAGTCACTACAATAACTATGAAGTGCATTAGACATATTTATAGGATCTTCAATCAAAGAATAGAGAAAGTGAGTCATAGTTATACTTTCCTGGATATGTTTGCATAAGAGAAGCATTGAAAAGATACATAAAAATCAATGGAGGGTTGTTCAAGTAAAATTATTGTAATGTCAACTTGAATGTAAGTATAACAACAATGAATTTTAATTTTAATTTTGTGTGGTTGATATCATAGTCACATTCAACTTCAGCTAACATATATCCTTTTATTTCAAAATATTTTTGCAGAAGAATTTTGGTAATTTCATCAATCAAGTAAAAGTGCTAAAAGAACTACATATTACATTTCCTTTACAGAGCTTACATTAAAAGGAAAGGCAAGTCTTGTATATTCTTTAAGATCATAGAAAAACCGCTAAGATCCTAAATCTATCATCCAACAATAATTCAAAAACCAAGCCCATGAGAACCTTGAACTACAATACAAAATCACATGAACAAAAGTCTGCCAAATACAAGACATGAAAAAGTCAGCAGAGATTGGGCTTTGTATCCCATCTATAACCAAATCCCCAAATGGGCACCAAGAAATTTGTTGATTACTATATTACTATGAACCAAGATTACGTTGACCTAACAATGTTCTAACATTACTAGTTCTGGAAAAGAGTGTCAACATTTAATTTAAAGGAGTTTGAACAATGCCAAATTTGCAATATTATTGAAAATTCTTGATGGTTTCATTCAGAGGAGAAATCCATTTTGACGTCTCAAAGGATGGACCTGATTTAATCACAGTTGGGTACTTTGTATGAGGTCTTTCCTCATTCTTCTCATTCGTGGACTCAACAATATTATGCGCTTCCAGTTCACTTTGTCATGGCACTGCAAAAATCTATTCATATCTTGATTGGGTAGCATGGACAGATACAGATCAGATTGTTTCTTTTCTTTTCAACGCATGATATGATTTTTTTTTCTCAGTTGATATGAAGTATGACATTGTCCTCATTTAATGTAAATTTTCTATGGACACAAAAGTTGCGTAACATGTAGACAATGTTTTCCTTTTTCTGTAGGTATACTTCATATGGAAATTCTGCCAACCCAGGAAGAACATCTTGTAATACAGGTTGTCTAATTGTACAATGTACAATTGTGTTGTTGAGAGTTCAAATGGAAGCATTGAGGCAATGTCTATATATGTAAGGGAATTTTTTACTGCATCGTAGATAATCAATTGTGCCATCATTTCTGAAAGAAGAGGCAGAAGCAGTAGAGTTGCATTTGGCACATACATGCTCGAAGGTGGTTGAGTATGCATTTGCTGCAACCAAAACACCCTCAACCTGCACACATGAGCATAGTAGTTAATATATTGAATAATATAATATATATGTTTACAACAAAAAAAATGCACAAAATTGTGTAAGGCAATTTTTATGTGCAAAGTGTTGATGGAATTGTATATGTATACATACAACATTTGGCGTGCTAGTTAGTTTCTTGAGATCATGTACTATGTTTGTTTGTAATTATATTACAAATGTTGATTGGGTTGTGTGAAATATCCTTTATTTAACATCTCTTTTCTTTGTTATATTTTTTAAGAGCATAATTGGAAATTTCCCTTTATGCAATTGTTGTTCCATTGAGGAAAATAAATTTGAATAGGTGTCGAACAATTGTAGTTGCAACATGGAACACTGTAATAGTTGTGTAAGATAAATGAGATATACGAGCATGTGAAAGTAAAGGACAAAATTGGGTATGGAGAACGATACCATTTCCTTGTCGTTGTCTGAGTCTCCATATTTTATATGGAGAATGTGTTGCGAGACAACTTTTCTCGTGAGTGTGACAATTGCACTAATGGTTCCAATTGGGTAAATGTCATTGCTCTCTGCAAGTTGGTTGATTGTTGTGTCCAATACAAAACAATATCCTGAACAAAACATGGGAACGTTTTCCACAATACTTGTTTCATTGAGCTATATAATCCGATCACAATCACCACGTTCATATATTGTTTTCGGCAATATATTGAAATTTGCAATGGATATCCCATTACCTGGAAAGATCTTTTCTCCATGTTTCTAGACAAGTTGTGTAGGGATAGTCAGTGTGACTATCATCATGGCTTCATTGTCTATCATGTCAACATGCATAATGAATCTAGTTTTGTTTGCCTTGTCTAAGTAGGTGTTATACATGATCGTTATGTCCCCTAAGAACACTTGTCCAGTTCTACGGTTGTTCAAGCCTTCTATCAATAGTATATTGGGTTTTATAAGTTTAGAACCGATGACATTTTTTGAACAGAAAAAGTAATGTGAATGGCAGTTTGTATCATTTTTGTTTTTGAATAAATGTACAAGTAGATGCATAATTTGGATGAAGTATGCAGGTCATATTTTTGTAACCATACCTCTTAGTCTACAGAGCTTGCAATATGTTGGGTGTTTCACTTGTGCTCATCGATATGTCTTGTGAACTGAAAATCATGTGTTGTAGATGACATCAACACATTTATCATGGCATAGATGAATAAATAACTCAGGATATTTTTTTTCCAAGCATAGAAAGAGCATAATGTATGAATTTTTACCTTTGGCCTTGTCATTTTGTTTATGTTTGCGATGATTGACTACTCATACCCATGTCACTTGTCCAACCCTTTCTGATGCAAACATGTGTACATTGAACATGACAATGACTAAATAAGCATATGCATTGTATATTGTTCATAATTGTTTTGGATGTCAAATACAATCTCAAAGGGAATCGAGTATGAAATTGGGTGTCAAGGGATACTCAGGAAATGTGAGGGCCCGACGGTCAAATTGTATGTCTCGGAAATTTTGAGTGCAAAATTTGAAACATAGAACATGGCATGATGGGGGAGTTTGGAATTCAATATGTATATCGCGGAACTACGGGTGGTGTTTGTAGGTCACAGAACAATAGAAGTGCAATCTTGATCCCTCCAACCCAGGAGTTCAACTATCAATTTGTATATCACGAAACTTTGGGTGTTGTTTGCAGGACATGGAACAATAGAAACACAAATTTGAGCCCACCAGCCCAAGAATCCGTGATCGAAAAAGTGGCTAAGTATGGAATGGGGAGGCGGTCAGTCGGACCCGTGATATAGAAGCATGCGTGGAAATGTGAACCTGTGAGTCCGCCAACCTGCACACTTAAACATTTTCGGAAAAACGACTAAGTAAAGTAACTAGAAAGGGAAAGTAGAGGGAAAAAATAAAGGGGATTTCGGTTAAGTATAGAAGAGGGAAAAAAAAAGGGATAAAAGAGAGTGGGGAAATAGAAAAGGGGAGGGAAATTTTCGGAAGCAGGAATTCTCAACAAAACCCCATTGTTGCCAAATCATCATTTCTAGTCCAATATTTTATCCACATACTTGTTTTGTGTGTTTGATTTACTATCACTATTGGTATACCTTTTCAAAGATTGTACTTCAACTTCCTCTGTTGCGGCATATAAAACTTCATCCTCTTGTCCAATTAGTTTGTTTCTTTCAATGTATCAATGCATAAAATACAATGGACATGAAGGTAAGTTGGTATGTAGAAAGATATGTAAAAAAATAAATACATTTCTATTTATTTCAATGTAACAGTACAAAAAATACAGTTGACATGAATATAAGTTATTATGTTGGAAGATATGTAGTATCTACATATAATAAATTAGGTGCAAAGAAGTAGAATAAATATACAGACAATAAATGAAATGAAAAACAATGGAATATGAAATAAGGATAGAAGCATGCACCTTTGTATGTCTTCTTCTACATTTGTGGTTAAGAGTCCTTCATCTTGTCCAGTTATTTTGTTTGTTTCAATGTGGGAACACACCAAATACAATGAACATGAATGTAAGTTGCTATGTAAGGGAAAACAAGTAATATCTACATACAATAAATGAGAATCAAAGGAATAGAGTAAAAGATAGAGTTAGAAGCACGAACCTTTGTTTTTCTTGATCCATGGTTTTCCTTATATAGAAATTTTTCTTGCAAAATCTATTACAAGCCAGGAAATATTAAGAAGTTGGATGATCCTAGTTGAATGATTTGGTTTTATGCAACAAAGTATCCATATATGCTTTGAGACATGTAAATATGATTTTGTAATATGATTGATGTATATTTTATATTTCAAGTACAAGACAAATTGTATCATGGTCAGACTAGTATGTGTCTAAGATAAAGGGGGTGTATTGTGAAATGGGCACATTTGACCATACATGGTCAATAAGTGTGTTTTGTACATGCTTTATCTTATCCAAAAGAAAGCTGAGATTGTCATTGCACATGTAATTTTCCAATTCTTTTGTTATGGCACTATTTTGTAGCATGTCAACATTGAAGTCTCCTAGAATGATAATGGTTTTGTTCAGATGTAAATGGGGTAATGCATTTGAAACAACATTCATTATGTTGGGAATAATGCATGCAGAGCGGCATAGAGATTCAATATCACAATTTGAAATCCACATAAACTTACTCTTTCTAGCACCATCTCAACATTTTTTTCTTCAAAATGAATATGATCCAAAATTGTTATATGTTTTTTCACTAATATCATCACTCCATGCGTAATGTAACTTGATATGCAATTGTGATTTGGAAATTGTTTGTTTTGCATGCATAATGTCATGTATGTTTCTTTCAAGCACAAAATATCATATTGCATTGTGTCATAGTCATTGAGTATATCATTCATATGTGCATTTAAGTTGCACGTGTTAAGTGAGAGAATTGATACATATAGTTTGTTTGTATGGATTGATAATCATATTGCAGATGCCATTTTGCACTAGTCTGAAGGCGTTGCATCTCAGTATCCACTTTATGTTTGAATTTGAAGTTATCTTTTGTAAGAGAGCTTTGAAAATACAAGGAATCTATGTTTCTGACACAAGACATAGTTGTGTATACAAGTCCATGTATTTGTATTCCATCAGGGTTGAAGGAAACACTATCAAGTGTTATCCCTTGTGATCTGTGAATTGTACGTGCACATGCAAGTTGAATTGGAAAATATTTTCAAATCTTCAGTTGACCTATATTTGCCAATGTTGATATTCATTTCAATATTCACAATATAGGTGTCCATTCACGCAAAGTGTTTGAATTATATAGATAAGCTAACTTATTGACTTGTTGGTGGCCAATATGCGGGTCATGGAACTTAATATATAAGACATCAATTTTTTTTGTCTTGGTATAAGCTTTGAGTATTCCATATGCACCATTCACCAGGCCATCCTGTGAATCATAGTTGCAGGCATATATTTCAACTAGCATGTATAATTTCAGGATAAGTTGCAAAGGGAAAGTTGTTGTATGTTGATGACATGGTACATTGCCATGGTTTTATTCTTTAAGATCAATTGAATTGATGATGATATCATTGTCAGGCATGAGAAATAGCATATACTTGTTATGTGTTGCAACATCCTTATTCTTGTAGAATAGGTAAGGGAAGGTTGGGTCGGTCGAGGCAGGTCACATGCAACTTGAATTGATATATGTTAAGTCATCACATGTTTGGTTGTTTTTCCGCATTCTATTTAGAATTGCAATAATTTTTTCATTTGTCTGGTGCATTGTAGTATGTAATTCAAAGCATTTTATGTTGTCTTTCCAAAGTTCATGCATCATTGTTTGCATGTTGACCATAGGTTTCTCAAATATGAGAGAATATTATATGGGTTGTGCTTGGTAAAGGTCCCCACTAATTACCATATCAAGGTTTCCAAATTATTTGGTTTGGACATGTTTTATGTTTCTCAGTTGATTTTCAATGGAATATAAGAAGCAACTTCCAATCAATGATTCCTCATCTATGAACACAAGTTGTAGTTCATCATAAAGCTTTGACAAGGTATCTAACATTTGTTTTTTGAGTGGAAGAAAATGTGACTTGTTAAAAGGCATCAATAATGTAGGTGGATTGTTGTTCCACTTGCATTATATGCAGCTTTTGTTGTATATGAAAGTATCAGTCCCTTTGCTTTCATAGGGTTACTCAAACTTTTTGAATCATACATTCATATAAGAATTTGGAATAGTGCTTTCGATGTGAATCTCTTCCCTATTCCTGCCCCACCTGTAAGGAACAAGTGCACGAGAGTGTGCATGTTTAAGCGTTTCTTCATTGAAATATACTTTAGGATTGTCTGCTTCTCTTGATTCAATAGTCGTCTACCTCTATATTATTTTGATCCAAGTGGATATCGATGGCCACCCACCTTTTCCAACTAGCTCAAACCAGTTTTCTAGCAATTTTGCTAATTTACTATTTTTAGCAGTTTTTAACTTTCGGAACCTAAATGAAGGTTTTTCGGGATCGATCTTCTTAATGATAGTCAAATGATCCATATTTTATGAGCAGACTACAAATTATTAACAGGTTCTTAACACAAAATAATAGAGATATAATAAAATTGGTTTTCTATTCAATAAGGAAATAAGATGAAACTGTAAAATGTAGCGGAAAACAAGCTTGTTGGAATGGTGGCAGCTTATCACTGAGAAGAGATGTGACGACTGCGCTCATTCGCAAGAATATGGTTACAATGAGGCTTTGAAGAAATTTTTACAATAAACAGGAATGAAAAAAGCCCTAGACATCCAAAAACCTAACCCTATGAGATGAAGCACCAAAAGTCATGTGTACCCCGTTTGGGTAAGTCAGTACATCAACTTCCTGTGGTCGTAACTTTTGCATACAATCTCCGTTTGGCGCGCTCAATACCTCGTTAGAAAGATATATCCAAGGACTACAAATCTGTGTGAGAAACATTGAAGGAACTTCCATGTTGCTCCCTGTTTTCCCAAAAAAACGTCTTTTAGGGCCTCAAAATGGCTCCAGAAGTTTCAGGACCCGAAAAAATGCTAAAAATAGTAAATTACCAAAATTTCCATAAAACTATTTTTAGCCAGTTGGAAAAGGTGGGTGGCCACCGATATCCACCTCCATCAATCCTCCCTCCTTGGGAAGAAATGGTCTCCATTGCGTTGAGTTCCCCCATCAGATGAGGAAATTTCTACTGAATTTGGCCCCGAGTGAGCTACTTGCCTTGGTGCAGGAGTTGACCTGCTTTGACGACTTGATAAAGATGGATCCTTTGTTGTTGAGTTCCCTTGATCTGTGTGTCCACAATATGATCACTGGATGCATGTTGTATGTAGTTTGGGTTGAGCTCTGTTGGTGCCAGTTGTTCTGCTACTTTTGAGCTGTCCAATAATGGTGGGAAATAAGGGCGAAGGAGATCCACATTGAACACTGGGTGCATGCCAAGGAAAGGAGGAATGTTGAGCTCAAAAGAATTATCCCCCATGGCCTTGGTGATGGTGTACGACCCATAACTGAGTGGGTGAAGCTTCTGATGGGGTCCTGTAAGGCGTCCTTTATGCAAGTGTAACCAAAATTTGTCTCCCACCTAAAACTTATGTGGCACTCGATGTTTATCATGGTGTTGCTTGTACTTGTCATTGGACCTGTGTAGGATATCCTGAACTTGTTGGCATATAAGTTTGATTCGTTCAATGAACCAGGTGGCTTTGTTATCTTCAGTTGGAGCAGGAGATGAGTCTGTCAAGGTGACCGCAAGGGGAAGTGCAACATCTATGGGACCCAATGGTTAGAATCCCAACCCCACCTAAAAGAGGTTATGGCCGGTTGAGCTATGCAGGGCTTAGTTGTATCTATGTTGGAAACAGGGAAGGCTCTCATCCCATGTGCGAGGGTTCTTGGAATTATACATGCGAAGGATATGCACAATCATTCAATTTACGACCTCGGTTTGGCCATCTATTTGGTGGTGGAAGGCCATGGATTTGGTGAGCTTGGTGTCTAGAAGTGACCAGAGGCTCAACCATAATGTGTTGAGAAATTGACTATCCCGATATAAGACAATGGTTTTTGGGATTCCAAAATGTACCCAGACTCATTCAAAGAAGAGCTTGGTAGTGGCCTCTGATGTGATGCTCTTCTTGCAGGCAACCATAATCACTATCTTAGAAAAGTGATCAATAACCACAAAAACACAATCATTTTGGATGGGAGGCCCGACATGTAGTCCATTGAGAGGATTCCCATGGCCTGCCTGGAGTAGTAAGAGGGGTGTACATGCCCTATTTCTTATTGGTCAGTTTGTAAATATCACAAGCAATGTAGGACCTGATATACTTGCTGACCTCCTGTAGAAGTTTCGGCTAGTAGAAATGTTTTTGTAGCATCGCCACTGTGTTTTTGATGTCAAAATGTCCTGCCACCTGACTGTAATGGGATTCCTAGATCAATTTCGCTCACTTGCTTGATGGAACACAGATATGGCCCAAACGACACAACAACCCATATTGAAGATGGAAATTATCGACAACTACATTTGCACCCAACATTTGGTAGGTGGTGGATAAGTTTGGGTCTGTCTCATAGAGTTGGGGCCATCCATAGGTCTCATGGCTGCAAGAGTCTAGCACCATGGTGAGTGTCGCGACTGGCAGTCTGCCGAGGCAATCAACGACGCGATTGGTGCATCATGTTTTCTACTTGATGTTGAGGTGGAATTGTTGCAAGTATGTGGACCAATTTTGATGGCATCCGTTCTGCAATTTTTCTTGTGTCTGCATGAACTGCAGTGGCTTATGATCAATGTGGATGACTGTCTCCTTCCCAATAATGTAATGTCTCCATTGGCAGTAGGATTTCACAATGGATTACATTTCTTTTTCATAAGTAGGGTACTTACAAACAACCTAAGATAGTGTCTCACTATGATAGGCCACGGGGTGGCTATCCTAAGTGAGAACGGGCCCATAACATAGTCTGAAGCATATGTCTCAATATCAAAGGGTTGATGCAGGTTTGGTAGTGAAAGTACTGGGGCTAATCACAAACGATGCTTCAAATCATCGAACACTTGTTGTTGGGACCAACCCCACACAAATTTCACCTTACCACCACCCCTGGTTATTTGGCTGAGGGCCCATGCAATATGGGAGAATCCCAACATGAACCTGCAGTAGAAATTGGCAAGGCCCAAGAAGCTTCGAAGCTTAGAGAGTGTGGTTGGGGCTGGTTAGTCATGGATGACTTGGATCTTGGCTGGATCCACATGTACACCATGCTGATCAATGATGTAGCCTAGGTAATGGACCCTGCCCATGTTGAAGGAGAAGTTTTCCAAGTTGGCTTATAGCTTGTGTTGTCGCATGGTGTGTAGAACTTGTTGAATATGGTGCAAGTGTTCGGCCCAAGTCTTGTTGTAAATGAGAATGTCACCTAGATACACCACTACAAAAGTATTGGTGAATGGTCGCAGGATATCGCCCATCATCCTCATGAAAGTGGTTGGAGAATTTTTCAAACCAAAGGGCATGACAAACTATTCAAAAAGACCTTCCTTTGACTTGAAGGTGTTCTTCCATACATCTGCCTATTCTATTGGGTCCTGGTGGTAGCCAAAATTTAGATCAATCTTACTGAATTATTTGTCCCCTGTGAGTTGATCAAGGAGGTAATCGATTTTGGGAATCGGGTACCGATTTCTGACTATGATTTTATTCATAGTCTGGTAATCAATGCAGAGTCACTAGGTTCCATCTTTCTTCTGTACTAGCATGATTGGGATCTCGTAAGGTGATGAGATGGGATGGATGTGCCCCTTGTGGAGAAGTTCTTGGATTTGTCACTTGATCTCCTCATTTCCTAAAAGAGAGTGGCGATAGACTGGCCAATTGGGTAGCAGTGCGCTAGGGGTCATATCGATGGGGTGCTTGACCTGGCAGTGCAGATGTACCCCGATAGGTGAGGAGAAGATATCTGAGTATTCTTCTATGACCTTATCTACTTGCTTCTACTGTGTGGAGAGGTCGGTCGTAGAGACCTTGGAAGTGGTTGTGATATTTCACTCATTCTGAGAGATAATCAAAATGAATACAAACTTCCTCGTATGAGATATGACCTTCATGCATTTCTTAGTAGATATCAAGGAAATAATACTAGGTGGGACTGCCTTGGGTATCCTATACAAATTCCTATTCAAACTAATAATAACACTACAAGGTCTAGACTCATATACAACATGACATTTCCATAAATAAGGTTGGCCCAAAATAACATCACAAAATTCAAGAGGAGAAACATCACACAATACCTCATCTTTGAAGAGCTTGATGTCATACGATAGTCGACACTGTTGGTTGATGTAGAGATTGCTTCCTTAGCAGAGTCACCCGATGGTGTAGGGTTGTGGGTGTGGTGTTTTTGGTAGGTCCAACCGCTTGATGACCTCTACAAGGATGAGGTTATTCTACCTACCACTATCAATGATGAAGTGCAATGGGGTGCCTTTTACCCACATCTGTGAATGGATGAGGCTCGTCTCGTTCATCAAGATGGAGCTTGGTGAAAGAAACAGTGGCACTGGGTTCTGCATCAATGATCCATGTTCCCCTTTTTGGTTTTGACTCAGAATCAGAACCTGCATCTGATTTAGAGGCTTTCACTTTGGCTACTAGTTACTGCTTTGAGTGGCAGTCAACAGTGTTATGCCAAGGGCTCTTATGAAAGTCGCACCACTTCCCGATATCTTTCTTTGTCTTTCCAGTGTCCTTCTTTGCTTGCAGCTTGGACAAGTTGTAATAATACTATCCATATTTTCTCCATCCTTTGTTCTATGGGTTGGGGCTGCCCTTTCCTGGCTTTTGTTATGAGGGGTTCCTAGGACCAAATTGCCGCATCTTTTGTTTGACCTTCTGCTCGATTTTGATTCGGATTATTTTCGACTCAAAATGAGCTCGGAGATATAATAGAGAAATGCACAGAGATATCACATATATTCAATAATATAACATAAATGTATCAGAGATGCAACCATAAACACAGATATACAGTAATACACAATTTCTATTAANGTGGCATCTTATCTCTGAGAAGAGATGTGATGGCTACTCGCATTTGCAAGAAGATGATTACAATGACAATCTGAAGGCCTTTTTAAAATAAACCGGAATGCCAAAAACCCTAGACATCCAAAAACCTAACCCTAGGAGATGAAGCACCAAAAGGCATGTGGACCCCGTTTGGGTAAGTGAGTACATCAACTTCCCGGGGTTGTAACTTTTGCATATGATCTCCGTTTTAGGCGTGTGATAGCTCGTTGGAAAGGTATCATTGAGGAGATTCATTTTGGAGGATGAATTATGACTTTGGATATAATTGAAAACCTCTATCTTGAAAAACTTTCATTTAGGATTTCAAAATGGCCCCGAAAGTTGAAACCTGCTAAAAATAGTAAATTGCCAAAATTGTCAGAAAATTGTTTTGAGCCAGTTGGAAGAGGTGGGTGGCCACTGATATCTACCTAGATCAATCCTCAGTCCTTAGGAAAAAATGTTCTCCATTTCATTGAGTTCTCGGGGGAGAGGGAAAAGTGTTTGTTGGATCTGCATCTTGGTGAGTTGCTTGTATTGCTGGAGACATCGCGTTGCTCAGTTTGTGGAAGTATGTCAAGAACCTTTTGAGGCTAAGGTTATTCAACAAGTCAAGATACATGAGAGGATGGTGTGCAGAAGAAATCTTTGCTTTTTTTTGCAGCCTTGTCGACCTACATTTGTTGGATAGAAGGTTGTTGGGGCGAGGCTATAGTGGTTGCAGTGTCATGCTGTTCTACTTTTGAACAGATTGTGAAGAAGATAAATTTTGCAGTATGAGATATTACCTTGCAATACTTTTTAGGTGGAACAATAGTCGAAACTACCTCTGGTATTCTGTAGAGATGACCCCCCAAAGTAACAATGACATTACGGTGTCGAGACTCATAAACAACATGGTGCTTCCACATATATGGTTGGCCCAAGAGAACATCAAAGACATCCAGTGGGGAAACATCACATAATACCTCACCTTGAAGGGATGGATATCATATGACAATCGACATTGTTGGCTGACACAAAGATCTCATCCTTGGTGAAGCCACCCGATGTTGTATGGCTGTGGGTGTGGTGTTGTCGACAATCCCAACTATTTGACGACCTCTACTGAGATGAGGTTCTTCCGGCTTCTGCTATCAACAATAAAATGTAGCGAGGTCCCCTTCACCCACATTTGTGAATGAAAAAGGTGCTCCCCCTCTTCGGGATATGTTGGTTATTCTGGTTGAATTGTTGTGGTTGCGACAATAGCAGTGGGGTCTACATCAATGATCTGTCCTTTACCAGTATTTTCAGAATCAGATTCTGAATTAGGGTTCGGCTCCTTGTCTTTGATCTCGACCACCAATGAATGTTTTGGGTGGAAATCACACCATTTTCCGGTGTCCTTCTTTGCCTTCCTGTGACCCTTATTTTCTTGTGTCTTGGACTGGTTTTCGGGAGACTATTTGTTAGGGATGTATTTTTCATACTTTGGTTTTCGCGTATTTACTGATCCGAAATCCCATTTTTTCTGATGCTTACATTTCTGCTTGATTTTAACAACATATCGATAAGCAGCACCAAGTGATGAGATGTCCAGAAAATCCATTTCAGTTTGGATGTACTTGTGTAGAGCTCCACAGTATTTCAGAAGCAAATGTCGCTTGGAGTCTTTGATACCTAGCTTGGTGCGCAAGGTATGGAAGGTATTGGTGAACTCCGAAACTGCTTGGCCCCTCTCTTGCCACAATGTGATCCATCTCATGTACTGGTCCTCATAGTTGCCAACAAGGTAATACTGTTCCTTTACTGCATCCACAAAAAAATCCCAAGTGAGATCGACCCATATATTCCAGACTCCTCTGTGGAACATTTCTCCCAGTAATTCTCCCACCAATGTTTGACATGAGGGAAGCTTTAAGAAGTGCAAAGGTGATCTTTTCTTTGTTGGAAAATTTTTGAACAGAGAAATAACCTTCTAGTAGAGTTAACCATTTTTCTAGAGCTTCTGCATCTATCTGTCCTTCAAATACAAGAATGTCAAAATTAACTTGTACCTTGAAAGGAGAGGTGCCTCCAAAGTGGTAG
>JASDQU010028183.1:23434-38509 GCA_032191745.1 Picea mariana | reverse complement strand
CATCATTTCACCCCTCTGTCGCGTGAGAGCTTGCTCAAGCAACAGATTGATAGGATCATCTGCTCCGTCATTTTTTTTTTCTTCCACCATTGAGGGTTTCTTATGTGTGTGAGAGTGATTGTCTTCAAGAGAGACAATCTCGAGGCCCAACTTGCTATACTCAGACCTCGTTGGGGACATGCATTGAAAAAATGATCAAGAGCAGCCTGCTCTGATACCACTAATCCGGATTATTTTCGGCATGAAATGAGATCGGAGATACAATAGAGAAATGCACAGAGATATCACATATATTCAATAATTTAACAGAAATGTATCAGAGATGCAACTATAAACACAGATATACAGTAATACACAATTTCTATTAATGAAAGAAATGCACAGAGACTGTAAAAATACACAGTGAAAGACTCGCTAGAATGGTGGCAGCTTATCTCTGAGAAGAGATGTGACGGCTACTCGCATTCGCAAGAAGATGATTACAATGAGGCTTTGAAGACATTTTTTAAAATAAACCGGAATGCCAAAAAACCTAGACATCCAAAAACCTAACCCTAAGAGATGAAGCACCAAAAGTCATGTGGACCCTATTTGGGTAAGTGAGTACATCAACTTCCCGGGGTCGTAACTTTTGCATACGATGTTCGTTTTATGTATGTGATAGCTCGTTGGAAAGGTATAATCGAGGAGATTCATTTTGGAGGGTCAATAATGCCTTTGAATATCATTGAGAACCTCGATCTCGAAAAACATTCATTTAGGCCGTCAAAATGGCCCCGGAAGTCAAAACCTACTAAAAATAGTAAATTGACAAAATTGTCAGAAATTTTTTTTGAGCCAGTCGGAAGAGGTGGGTGGCCACTAATATCCACCTGGATCATATTTTGATGGCATATTGATAGGCCGCACCTAAGGATGATATGTCCAAAAATTCCATTTTGGTCTGGATGTATCTATGTAGAGCGCTGCGATACTTGAGCACCAAATGTTGCTTTGAATCTTTGATACCCAGCTTGGTGCGCAAGTTATGGAAGATATTTGTGAAATTTGGTACTGCTTGGTCTCTTTCTTGCCGCAATGTGGTCCATTTGGTATACAAGTCATCATAACTTCCGATAGGGTAGTATTGTTCGTTAATAGCATCCATGAAGGATTCCCAAGTGGCCGTGACTGTAAATAATGAGGGTTCCTCTATTTCCTTTTCCTCACAAAAAGTTTCCCACCAATATTTGACATGGGGAACGACTTTCAGGAGCACAAAATTAATATTTTCTCTATTTGAAAATTTATGGACATAAAAATACCCTTCTAGTAATTCAACCACTTGTCTACATCATCTGCTTCTATCTGACCTTCAAATATGAGAATATCAAATTTTATTTGTACCTTGAAGGGGGGCGTTGCCTCCGCTCGAAGAAGATGTGTCACCTATTTCTAGCTGGCGAAGGATTTGTGTGAAACTATCCATCATCTTGTTCCTCTGTTGCCTGAGGGCTTCCTCAAGGAACATTTTGAAAGGATCTCCTTTCCTGTCATATCTCTTTTCTCCTTCCATGAGAGGTCGCTTGGGCATGCGAGAGATTTTTTCCTCAAGAGAAACAAGCTCGAGACCCAACTCTTTGTACTCTGACCTCGTTGGGGACATGCACTAAGATGACAAGGAGCAGACTGCTCTGATACAACTGATCTAGATTTGATGAGCAGAATGAAATGAATATATATTATTAATAGGTTCTTAACACAAAATAACAGAGATACAGTAAAACTAGTTTTCTATTCAATAAGAAAATAAGCTGAAACTATAAAATGCAACGGAAAACAAGCTTGCTAGAATGGTGGTGGCTTATCTCTGAGAAGAGATGTGACGACTATGCTCATTTGCAAGAATATGGTTACAATGAGGCTCTGAAGGTGTTTTTACAATAAACAGGAATGTCAAAAACCCTATACATCCAAAAACCTAACCCTAGGAGATGAAGCGCCAAAAGTCATGTGGGCCCCGTTTGGGTAAGTCAGTACATCAACTTCCCAGGGTCGTAACTTTTGCATACGATCTTTGTTTGATGTGCTCAATACCTCGTTAGAAATATCTATCCGAGGAATAAATATTTTGTGTGAGAAACAATGAAGGAACTTCCATGTTGCTCCCCGTTTTCCCAAAAAAAGTCGTTTATGGCCTCAAAATGGCTTCGAAAGTTTCAGGACCCGAAAAACTGCTAAAAATAGTAAATTACCAAAATTGTCAAAAAACTATTTTGAGCCAGTTAGAAAAGGTGGGTGGCCACTGATATCCACCTGGATCATCGAAGGCTCTTATTGAGCCCCCCAAATGAATCTTCTTGATGATACCTTTCCAATGAGCTATCGGGCATCCCAAACAGAGATCGTATGCCAAAGTTACGTTCATGGGAAGTTGACACACCAAACTACCTAAAATGGGGTCCACAAAATTGTTGTCTTTTCATCTTCTGGGGTTAGGGTTTTGGATTTTATTTATGATAAAAATTTCTTTGGAGCCTCATTGTAAAATCATCTTCTTGAGACTGCAAATAACCGTCACATCTCTTCTCAGAGATAAGATGACAAGGAAGCGATCTTCGTGTCAGTCATCCTCCCTCCTTAGGAAGCAATGGTCTCCATTGCGTTCAGTTCCCGAGGGAGAGGGAAAAGTGTTTGCTGAATTTGCATCTTGATGAGATGCTTTCCTTGTTGGAGAAGTTGTGTTGCTTAGCTTGTTGAATGTTGTCACGAAACTATGGCTAGAAGGGTTGGACCTTTTTAACCAGTCTGGCTACATGATATGCCTATGTGCAGAAGGAATCCTTACACTTTACTGCAATCTTGTATACCTGCTTCTATTGGATAGAAGGTGCTTGGACTAAGGCTACAGTGGTGTTCTTTTGTTCACGATTTGAACAAAATGTGAAGAAGATTAATTTTTTAGTATGAGATACTACCTTGCGACATTGTTTAGGTGGGACAATAGTCGTAATTAACTCTGGTATCCTCTAGAGATGACCCCCCAGAGTAACAATGAAATTACGGGGTCAAGACTCATAAATAGCATGGCGCTTCCACATATATGGATGGACCAAGAGAACATCACAAACATCTATGGGGGAAACATCCCATAATACCTAGTCCTTGAAGGGATGGATGTCATATGACAATCGATACTGTTGGATGACACGAATATCTTGTCCCTGGCGAAGCACCCAATGTTGTATGGTTCTGGGTGTGGTGTTGTCAAATATCCAAATTGTTTGACTACTTCTACTGAAATGAGGTTCTTCTAGCTTCTGATATCAACAATAAAATGCAGTGGGATCCCCCTCACCCACATTTTTTAATGAAAAAGGTGCTCCCCCTCTTCAGGATTTGTGGGTTCTTCTAGTTGAATTGTTGTGGTTGTGACAATAGCAGTGGGGTCTACATCGATGATCTGTCTTCTATCAATATTTTATGAATAAGATTCTGAATCAGTGTTCGTCTCCTTATATTTGATCTCAGCCACCAATGAATTTTTTGAGTGAAATTCATCGGTGTTGTGCCAAATAATTTTATGGAAATCACACCATATTTTGGTGTCCTTCTTCATCTTTCTATGACCCTTCTTTTCCTGTGGCTTGGACTGGTTTTCAGGAGACTTTTTTTTAGGGATGTCCTTATCATACTTTCATTTTTGAGGATTTGTAGACCCAAACTCTTGTTTGTTATGGTGCTTAAATTTCTTCTCGATTTTAAAAGCATATTGATATGCAACACCGAGTGATGAGATGTCCAAAAAATCCATTTAAGTTTGGATGTATCTGTGTAGAGACCCACGGTATTTTAGAACCAAATTTCATTTGGATTCTTTGATACCTATATTGGTGCTCAAGGTATGGAAGGTATTGGTGAACTCCAAAACTTCTTGGCCCCTCTCTTGCCATAGTGTGGTTCATCTCATGTACTGGTTCTCATAGTTTCCAATAGGATAATACTGTTCCTTTACTGCATCCACAAAAAAATCCCAAGTGGGATCAAACCCATCTATTCCAGACTCCTCTATGGAACTTTGATCCCAGTAAGTTTCCCACCAATGTTTGACATGGGGGAGAGACTTACGGAGTGCGAAGGTGATCTTTTCCCTGTCAGAGAAATTATGAACAGAGAAATAACCTTCTAGCAGATTTAACAATTTTTCTAAGGCGTCTGCATCTATTTGTCCTTCAAATATGGGAATATCAAAATTAACTTGTACCTTGAAAGGTGAGGTGCCTCTAAAGTGGCCTCTTGATGAAGACACACTTGTTGTTATCGACAGGTTTTGAAGGATGTGGGAAAAATTCTCCATCATTTTGTCCCTCTGTCGCATGAGAGATTACTCAAGCAACAGATTAATATAATCGTCTACTCTGTCGTTTTTCTTTTCTTCTGGCATGGAGGGTTTCTTGGGCATGCGAGAGATATTTTATTCAAGTTCAAGACCCAACTTGCTATACTTGGACCTCATCGAGGACATGCACTGAAAAATGATCAAGAGCAACCTACTTTGATATCACTGATTTAGATTTTATGAGCAGAACAAAATAAATACAGATTATTAAAATATGCTTAACATAGAATAATAGAGATACAATAAAACTAGCTTTCTATTCAATAAGGAAATAAGCTGAAACTGTAAAATGCAGTGAAAAACAAACTTGTTGGAATGGTGGCGACTTATCTCTGAGAAGAAATGTGATGACTGTGCTCATTCGCAAGAAGATCATTACAATGAGTCTCTGAAGGCCTTTTTACAATAAAAAGACATTTCAAAAACCCTAGACATCCAAAAACCTAACCCTAGGAGATGAAGCGCCCAAAATTCATGTGGGCCACGTTTGGGTAAGTTAGTACGTCAACTTCCTAGGGTCGTAACTTTTGCATACGATCTTCGTTTTAGACACATGATATCCCATTGAAAAGGTCTTGTCGAGGAGATTCATTATGGGGGATGAATCAGAGCCTTCAACTATCATTGGGAAGCTATATCCCAAAAAACCTTAATTTAGGTCCTCAAAATGGCCACGAAAGTTACAAACTGCTAAAAATAGTAAATTACCAAAATTGCGAGAAAATTGTTTTGAGCCAGTTGGAAAAGGTGGGTGGCCACTGATATCCACATGGATCATATTCTTCATTTTCGATAAAGAAAGGATTTTATGTGACTTTAAACCCAAGATTGATACATTTTTCAATGGAAGTTGCTCGAGGACAAGGCAAATCTGCTTGCAAGTCATAGGATTCACATAAAGTTCTAGTTGTTTTATGTTTTGTTGATGTCTCATCAACATTGCCAGGGTTTTCTAGTTCTTCAAGTGAAGTTTCTAAATCACCCCATGTTGGGTTGACATTGTATGTAAATCTAGCCTCATTGGTTTGTACTGTAGTCTCATAAGAAATATATGCAGCTTCCCATGTAGCGAAGGTATGTTTTAATGTGTCTTCATTTTAATTAAATGGAACATACAACAATAATTTCTCTCTACAAAAGATTTCATAATCAGTGTGTTTTTTGTATTTGACAAAGCATATTACATTTGGTTTTTTTCTTTTTGATATGTGTGTACCATTTTTTTTGTAATGCGATATGAATTCTGCAAGGAAGATATGCTTAATGGAAGGTGGATGCTGGAGGTAGTAATCAATAATAGAGAGACATATCACGTCCTCTAAATTATCAGGCTCTTATTTTAGCAGGAATGGTGGTTTAAGTATGAATGTTCGTGTGTCAGGTGGAGATGTGTTTATGAAGACACATTTCCTTGAACTAGAGTTCAGAGGCAGGGAAAGTGTGATGTGGACTGCTTGCTGAGAAAACATTTGTTGAAGATTAAGTAATGTATTTCCAGGTGTATGTATCATTTACATAGCACCAATTAGACTTTTTTCATGTTCTCTGCATATTCTTTTGAATGCAATTGTCATAGATCTGTCAACCTTTGTCATGTACGAGGTACAATACGATGCCGCAACATATGCATTGAGGACAAATTTCACATATGTATTTGCATTCCACATATTTGGCATGTCCTTGGAGAAACCATTGTTCCAAATATGTGAAAGTTTTCATTTAAGGAAAATTGTTGGTTTCTTAAGTGTAGATTGTATCACTTGGATGCACTAATATTTTGTCAGATTTAGTTCCACCAAGAAGTCTTCAAAGCTATGTAAGTCATTGAAGTATCGTTTTTCTAGAAATGTGAACAAAGATTTTGATTTCTCAATGAGAACATTGTCCTCTAAAGTAATTGGTTCTATGATTCTTATTGTTCTCATCGACGACATAGGGAAGTTGTATCTACATTGTTAATTCTTTTGTTTTTTATAGCTTCTTGTATGGTAATGTCTATGAACTTTGGCTCTTGATCCAAATGATCCGTGTTGCATGTTATGTATTTGTCCAGAAACTGCTTGATTTGTAAGTTGTTGTCATTTCCATAGATCGATGCATCCTCTATCCACAATAGTGCATGGTCATGTTCATTCCTCTATTTTGGAAATCGGTTACAAAATAGTAGTCTGATATTGTTCCGAAGAACATTTCTTCATGACATATCAATTGCCTCAAATCATTTACTCTATGTCTATAGTAATGAGTACATGGCATTGGGTCTTTTCTCATGAGGTAGTCAATTTAATCATTTTCCAAGGTCTCAGTTTGTTTTTTCCTTTTCTTGTACCTATACAATGCAGACACCATAGTCACCAATGGATCCTTTTGATTCTTCACACTTCTCAATGTGATGAAAAAAGTTGGAGGTCCTAATTGTTAGATCATTGCAAATATAGTTTTCTTGTTTTTCTACAAGTAGTCAGGAGAGATGCGAATGTTTTTGAAATCTATGTATCCAATATCATATTTTAGGATTTTTTCTAGGTTTTCTTTGTACTTGACATCTCTGGCCAATAAATTTCTTCCTCATAGCTAGCCTTTTCTTATTTGGACCCATATGAAAGATAACATTTTTTGAATTAGTATGCACATTGTTTTTAAAAACAAATTTGTTGTGTGATAGGAGAAGTCACCACTTTAATGTAGCAGTTCCCATCAAACTATTTTTTGGTAGCTGAATTATTATGTGATTTCAGTGGCATGTAGATATCCATAGAACAGTGTTGGGAAGTTCATTTCCTCCGCAAATTTGTCCTTGAATATTCCAAGTGGATGTTTCCCTTCAATAGGTGCAATTTCCAAAATCTTGTCTTCCAAGTCATGAATGTGTTGTGAGTCAGTGAATCCATGTATCAATGTTTCCATAGGTCTTTCATTCTCTGATTCATCGCTTGTATCAAAGCCAGTAGTAGTCTTGAAAGTTTGAGCACGGTTGTCATTTCCTTATTCAAGAACATGGTTCTAGTTCTCATTTATACAAATGTTTTTTTCCTTGTACAGGCTTCTGGAACATAGTTATTTTAATGCTTTCATGACAATGTGTACACACACTCTACATGTATGGTATGCATTCTTATATTGTGAACGTATTTTGAGATCTACAACGATCGTCATTGTTTCTCTCATGGATTGTGGTAGCACTGTTTGAATAACAACTAGTTCGACAGGCACGTTAATTATCAACCATGTTAATCTGATTTGGGGTCATTTATAACCACAAAGTCTGATCTGTGCAAATGCAATTCGTAGAGACACTAGTCTGTCTTCAAGTTCTGTAAGTGTGCTTACATATGGTACTAGTGTGTTACATCTTATTTGGTTAGGTGTTGCAAATAACGAAAGTTTTCCATTTTCAAGTGATCTTTTGCATGGAAGACAAATTTTGCTAGTGGAAAATGTTCTATCATTTAGTGTCAAGCTGATGTATTATTTTTGCAAGTTAGGGGTGAAAGAATTAATGTTCTTTGTGAAATTTAATTCCTCGCAAATTGAACATGAAATGCAAGGAGTGTCTTCAATTTGTTTCATATAGATTTTCTTTGCATCTCTTTTTCCTAGATGAGGATGCTTAGCAATTGTTAATTTGTTTTCAATGCTGCCATTGTGCAGTGTTTGATCCAATGTATAATATGTGATTTTCCCCCCTCGATCAATACCATGAACACTATGGGATATGTAGCTGCACCTTTTTCTCTCACGTATCTGTTTTTTCAACATCTGGCAGGTTAGCTTATGGTTGCCACTCAAAACTAGTTTCACATGTTGACAAGCCATGTTGAAGGTGGAATCAACATTTGTTATGGGCATTGCCTCCTCACCATGTTGACAATGAAAATGGTGATGGTCTTTGTCATAGGATATGTGGTGTTTGTGTTCAGCAGGAAGTGTGTAAATGCACTCATGTTGTGCACGCACAAAGTTTTTTAGGTTGTGATATGTGAGTTTTTGTTTCTTGCTCAAGATTCCTTCCATCTCAGGATGATCGGTCATACAATTAAGAGGTATAGAAGGAAGTTAAATAATGTATTTATGTCTTTCACATATGACCTTTTTCAAGTTGTGATAATTCATTCTATGCTTTTTGTTTAATCTCTCTATCACCTGATGACAATTGGGATGAGTTTCATTTTCACTACATAGCGTGTGACACTTACGTAGATTCAATGTGGTTTGGTTGGCATGGACAATGAATATTGAACTAGAATTATTTCTTATCAAAGGTTGATAATGGATGTGTGGCGTTTATGTTTTCGACGATATGATGTCAATTGTTTTATCGTAGTTTGAATCAATACAGTAGAAATGGATAGTATCGTCTGAAAGGCTTGACCAGATTAGGATATTTACTCTAAATATGACATATATCAAGTGTAAACACAATGTCCCACCCTCTATATTTCCTTTCTCATATGGCATTGCCATATTTACAATATATTGTTGACAACTTCCAATTGTTGCCATACTTTCTATGAGATATGGTAGAAGGTATTGATGCAAGCAGTCAAATGCATGTTGACTGCCACCTATAATTGCATTGCAAAAGGATTGTACAGTATAGAGGTGCAGTGAGTGCACACCAAACTCTGTTGCTATCAAATAGCAGATTGCATTGAATAGACTATCTCCACAATTAGATGTACTAGTTATTGTTATGTGTAATCCATGAGAGTTCATATGATACATAATTCATTTCTAATGGGATTGAAGGTATTTGCAGGTTAGGGACAAGTAAATATCAGATCCTCCAAGATTGCATATGGATAATGTTTTATAGAGTAGTGGTTCATAATGACCACTTAGAGGATTGACATCATGGAACAAGGTGCAATATGAATCTCTAGATGCAGTTTTGTTGAATACTAGATATCTTCTTTTTCTTGTTAATGACCAAATTTCAATTGATATAATCAGCCACTTGGCTAGCCACCATATACATAATGTATCTCCCCAAATTCCTCTCTCACTTGGAGGAAGGGTTGTAGATGCAGAGAACCGAATCTTTGAAAGATATGTATTGACATCATGTATTCCATGCAATTGGTAAAGAAAAATAGATGTCAATTCATATTGATATGACTCTAATGCCTCAATGTTTCCATTTTCTAAAAAATCCAAGAAATGATCTATCAATCCATTGCACAGCTCAGTCGAGGAATAATGGAAGTGAAATAGAACTTGAAATGCATCGAAGAGGCAATCTCCTGCAGTATACAAAAATGCATATAATCTGAAAAGGGCATTGTTACACAATACCTGGTCTATGTTGTCATGTACAATGGAGTGTGCATCTATTTGATAGCATTCAACATCTATTGCTTTCTCCATCTTTTAAGTTTTGATTTTCAAGATGTTTCTTAGTTATGTTTAGATAATATGAAAATAGAAAAAAAGATAACTATAAGTTTGGGAGTGCATACCAACTCTGCTATGTGTCCTTCAACCTTTATTCATCTCAAATCTAGTGCTCTGTGGTTTCTATAACATATGACAAAGAAACAAAGATATAGTTAGTTCCCAACCATATAGAAGAGATAATGCAAATAAAACAATAGTATCAATTTGCTCAGTACAAAGATTGAGTATTTAGCTAGCAAATCGCAAAACATCGTCCCAACAAATTTTTTGTGTGTAAAGCCCATTTTATAAACTATATAGAAGAGGTTTAGCTAGGAAATCAAAAAACACTGGCCTAACAATTTTCTGTGTGTCAAGCCCATTGGCCAAAAGAAATTTGACAGTTTAACAATCTTTTTTTCATCTTCTCGGCAACTATTGGAAGTCTGAACCCTTATAAGAGTTCTATTTATAATGTGGGAGGATACTCTGAAATTAGCATTAATGTTTAGACCCGAATCATTTTGTGTTTTATCTTCATCCTTTACCAAGGATTTGCATTTCAGTTCCTGAAACTTTCTCTTTATAACTTACTGAAATATGTCACCGATAAAGATGGATAATGCCTGACAATGGTGTGCAATTTTGTTGCAACTTGGTTGCCTTTGTATCATACTTATCCATTCTACACCTACCTACAAATTTCTTCTACAAAATCATTTTGCAAAGGCATGTAGGTACTCATTCCCGGGAAAGGTGGGAATATCATTGAGGGCATGGTGGGAAGGCTAAATAATTTCCTTATTCAATTGAGGCATTAGATTTCCACTTCGTCACATAAGGAAAAGGATGGGATTTCTAATGCTAGAAAAAATGACAGCTGGAGTTGTGTAGAGGACATTGGCATACGCATGGTGCATAGTTTGGGGAAAAATTGGGGGAAAATTTAAGAGCAGGAGGAAAATATATTCCAAACTCTATGGAAATCCTGTACGATAGGAATGATGAATACATACCTAAACATTCTTAATTGCAAACTGTAAATAGTAAACAGTAAATAACGAATACGAATTAAACTATGGTATTGAAAATTCCTCGTTAATGATGAATGACATAATCACAAGTCCAATTGCGAGTGCAATATTTCAACCCTGCAAAGTGAAACAACAGGTCCTGGAATTACCCAGGATTTTCATTTAAGGTCATGGAACTTTTTATTTATAACTTACTAAAATATGTCACCGATAAAGATGAATAATGCCTAACAATGGTGTGTAATTTTGTTGCAGCTTAGTTACTGTTGTATCATACTTATCCTTTCTACACCCACCTATAGTTTTCTTCTACAAGAACATTTTTCAAAGGCAACAAGCTTGACACAGTATTTTCATGTGACGGGTTCGATTCCCGTAGGGGATAGGTAGGTACTCATTCCCGATCAAGGTGGGAATATCATCGAGGGCAAGGTGGGAAGGCTAAAGAATTTCCTTATTCAATTGAGGTGTTAGATTTCCACTTTGTCCCATACAACAAAGGACTGGGATTTGTAATTCTAGAAAAAATGACAGCAGGAGTTGTGCAGACGACATTGGCATGCACATAGTGCAGAGTTTGGGGAAAAAATTGGAGGAAAATTTAAGAGCAAGAGGAAAAGATATGCCAACCTCTATGGAAAGTCTGCAGGATAAGAATGATGAATAAATACTTAAACATGCTTACTTGCAATTTATGTAAACAATAAATAGTAAAAAATGAATACAAATGAAACTATGGTATTGAAACTTACTTGTCAATGATGAATGACAGAATCCCAGGTCCAATTGCAAGTGCAAGATTAGAACCTTGCAAAGTGAAAAAAAATCTCCAACTACGTGTGTAGGAATCCAACCTTGCAAAGTTGAAGCAAACAACAATAAACAACAACCAACGAACCAACGAACCAGTGAACAAGCAAAAACTAGTGAACTAGTAAAGAATATATGTATCTTCAATGATGACTAAATTGCATTCCAAACATACATTTAAGTTGTCAGGCCTATTAAAGTACCTCAGAAAGAGTGTCAATGCTCAAAAATTTCGGTATGTAAACATTTCAATAAAAATAAAAAAATTCAAAAAGAGCATCGATGCTCAAACTTTGGATATCTAAACATTTAAAACATTGGAAATAGAGAAACTAACAACAAGACTTCGAATCTATTCTTCAATAAAATGATGACAAAAAATTATTTTTTATTATATAAAAAATAATGTTTTCTATTCTCTACTTCTAACAATAGAGATTGTGAAAAAATTTATAGTCGAAAGACAAGTTAATATGAAGTCAAATGGCTATAGTCCCTCTACACGTGAAGGGACTAATAACATAAATATATTTAAAATAATCCATATAAATAAATCCAACAATCACACCATGAACATAATACTTCAAATTTTAATTTAAAATACATGGAAAGGATGGATCGTACTCATTGGTTTTCTAACAACATGTTATTCCAATTCTTTCTCAAAGAGAAAAGCTATCTGCCCAAAGTGTGTTTTTAAGCATTTGAATAAGTGCTTCAATTTCTTTTTCGGGAAAAAGGTTTACTATTTAATTTATGAATAAATTTTCATCTTGAAAATAGATTATCCATACATAAAATTTAGCGGATTAGGGGGCCAAACTTGATTGTTTGTGAAGATTTAGGTATATTGTGAATCACGAAAATAATTTGTATAATTTAAATGTATCATTTTTTGGGTGTTTTTATTGGTATATTTTCTAATTATTTTATTGGAAATTTGGTTAAACATTGTTGGAACTCCAAATTTAAATGATTAATTTTTTATGATTTTAAAATTTTAAAAGTTTTTCAGAATATTAAATCCGTTTATACATTCAAAAATAAAATTTAAACAATAAAAAATAACGATTTCACTTCACCAAAGTGTATTTCATTCCTAGAAAAAAGTTAAAAAAAAATTGAAAAGTTAGAATATTTAGACAAGGCCAAAATAAAGCAATACAAATTGAAAAATAAAAGTAAAGAAGAAAAAAAAGTCAATGGAGACTTGCGTCCTCACGCTCTGTAACTCTATGGAACATAACTGTGCTTAGATTCCAGAACCTCACGCTCTGTAACTCTATGGAACATAACTACGCCCAGATTCCAGAACCTCCACCCCAACTATTATAAAAGTAGTAATTAATAAATAAATACAATCTCAATGAATTAATGTGAAAACAACTTGCATGTGCCTAAAGCAACATGAAATGATGAGGCAAGTCAGATGAAGGCTATCCAATGCTCAAAAATATATAATCACCATGCAAAAAGATTTCCACAACACAACACATGTAGTTACGGAGAAGGGAGATGTAACCTCATATAATTAGGGTCACCATTACTGTGTTCTATTGAATTTAACAAGTTAACCCAGTAGTTACTTTCCGCTTCTTCTAAATCTGCCCTTGTTGATGGCAGGGACATGGTATCTGAAGTCCTTATCGTCGATCTGAATGGGTCGTCCCGGTGACAGTGAATGGTGTTTTCTGTAATTTCTAAACCTCCATTGTAGGAATTCGTAGATGTGGTAGATGAAGATTTCTTGTGTCTGTAGTAGTTTATCCAGATATTTGTGAGGTGTGATGGTAGGGTTTCTATTGTCTTTTTGGGAAAACTCTATCTCTTTGGTTCTCAACTAGCCTTTGATTTCTTCTTTCGTGGGGTTCCAAGGTCTCAACATTCCATTCTAATGGATCGATGGTCTTCTTGTTTCACTCCGTCTTTTTTCATGCACTCTATCTCACCTACTCATTCCTCTCTTGTTCCTCTTAACACGACAACGGAACCATTTGTTGGTTTACAACTGCTCTCTTCTACTACTTGAGTTGTTGACCCAAGGTTCATATCTTTCAGGTTACCAACAAAGCCTCTAAAACTATCGGCCCTCTTGGTAAACCAGAAGGAAACACAGTACACAAAATGCACTGCGCAGTCTCACCCGAGATAGCTTTAAATGCGTGGTTGTAAGACTCACGTGTTTACAACCTAGGATTGAGTATGAGAGATGGTTTTATTAACCAGAGCCATTCACTACGAGATATGAAGGTAATCTACTTATTTCTCACGGGTGCACATTTCCATTACACATTTTACTTCCCGAGCAACATATTCATGTTCCATAACAGTATATTAAATCATTTAATAAGAAAAACAATAAACTGTTGAAAGAAAGTAAAGAAATGCATACATTCATCACATTACACAGATATTATTGTGATTCACCCCCTCCTGGGCTACGTCCACAAAGATTTGGCTCTTGGCTATTTTATTATGGTAGTTTTGTATTTTCGGTGCCACGCGCTTACAATTCCCCTCTTATGGGTAAGATCTATATGAGACGTACTAGATCGCAATATGATCTACATCTTGCGAGCTAATCCTAATATCTACCTTCTCTCTTTCATTCTATCTCAACAGCTTACAAAAATGGTAGATTACAATATTGCATAAGGCCTCCATCCATGTATTACTCTACTGGAATGTTATAAGAACCCAAACCCTTACAAAACAATAAAATTACTGTAAAAATGCCAACCTAATATATAAAAACCCAATCAACCAACCTCTATATGATAGTTGTGTATCTATATTTATACATTTTGGGCTCTTCAGCCTTCTTACCAAAAATCACCAAAACCCTAACCCTATCGACGTTAGGTATTCCTCCCGTGCACGCGTGTTGTTCTTCCTTCAGTTGTCGCTCTCCTTGTGCACACTTTATTGCATGTGCACGTGATATTCTTTCTCTAGTTGTTACTTCCATTTCTGCACCCTTTCTTTCCCACGATCATCCTTCTTTCCACTTCGGCCTAGTGCCAACAATGCTAATGGAAAAAACAAGGTGCATGCTCAGTGGTGCTGGGTTAGGGAAAGAATTTTGGGCAGAGGCAGTGGGTATTGCATGTTACCGGGTTAAAAAATCACCCTCATCAACGTTGGATGACAAGACTCCACAAGAGGTATGGATTGGTAAGAAACCTTCTCTCACACATCTCAGGGTTTTTGGTTGCGATGCATATGTTCATGTTCCAAAGGAAAATAGGAGTAAGCTGGATAAGAAGGCTGAAAAGTGCATCTTTATTGGATATAAATATGGTCTCAAAGGTTATAAGCTTTAAAACCCATAAACTAAGAAGGTAGTGTATAGCCGAGATGTGGTATTTAGAGAAATGAAATATGTTGTTAAATAGGAAGTCCTACCAAGTAAGGAAGAACCAGAGAAGATAGACTTTGATTTAAAGGATGATGAATCAGACTCTATATAAGAACATG
>JASDQU010028182.1:0-12577 GCA_032191745.1 Picea mariana | reverse complement strand
AAGATATGAGTTTATGCACAAAGTAGACACATTATAATTACCAGACGAGTTTAAAATTCAAATGCATAGATGGATATAAACTTATCTATTCCAAATTGCAGACCAGCAACTATTTGAGCAAGTGATTTCCACCCAACCATAAGCAATTCACAATGGATGTCACCCCCTATCTGAGCTATGATACCACTAGGGTGAAGCAGGGATAAAACAAACTTTGATATTTAGATTCAAACCAATGATTTCTACTATTGATTTCTTGACAATAGAGTAGTACTAAGGCACCCACATACCTAGCCTACATAATGCAAGGAGCACCTCTTTATCTGTTGTCCAGTACCTCATAAATTACCCCTTCTTGTGTTATTTAGTGTGTGCATGGAAGGTCTAGGTTGTTATCTCAAATTTCAATAGAGTTCTCCATGGTTTCTTAGCTTTTCCTCAAGGTCTACAAGCTTTAATTCATGGTTGGTTGATCTATCATGGGCTTGGATCTATTTTTCCAGTGTCTAACCTCTCAAAACTCTTTTCTAGTACCTTTTCTAACAACCCCTCTCTCCCTATTCGACATTTTTCTCATGCATCATGGATAGAGAATTCAAACTCAACTTCTCTTCCTAGTTACAAGAATGTAGGGGAGACATCTTTCTATATTTTATAAGAAGGTGGCTTAGATTGAGAAATTTGTTCACTCCACTCTTCTTAACTCATTTTTTATTTGAATTTAAAATTTGAAAATAGGTGAGCATTCAAGGTATCATAAGGTGGATGATTTATGCACAAACCCCCCTTAGATGATYTAGGAGGATCCRGGAATGCTCACAAAGGTACAGRATGATCTGGAACGTCCATAGAGGTCCAGAATGGTTCGTAAATTCTCAAAATTCAACCATCCCAAATTCTCTCAAATACGCCATYAATGTATATATCTCAGCAATATCTTTCCAACGACGTAAATTTCACCTCGAACGGAGTTCGTATGCAAAAGTTATGAGTGGTCAAAGTTGCAGTCAAAACTAGGTCAACAATCAAAGTCAAAGGGGTAAAAGGGTGACACGTGTTGACATTGTAAGGCTGACACATGGCACACCCATACAGATGATGTGGCCACACCCCAAGGTCCTACATAGGTTGACAATACATTGACTGGGCAAGTGACTCAACATCTGTGCAATCCAGGTGGACAAGTCATATGATGACACGTTGAAAGGATGAGACAATGAGAGGCTGCCACATGGAAACCTCCCATTGGACAATAATTGTTAGTGTTAATCAACATTATGGAGTTGACGAGGTTTGAACTCGTGACCTCCATAATCTCTACAAAGCCTCCACCATCATCGCACCACCATAGTGTTACTTAACACTATACAATGCAAAAACAATTTAAATTTGTATTAGAATTTGAATTGGTGGCAAAAGGGTCGAGGGACTAAGCCCTCGACCCTAGCCTTTGGTTTATTGTACACCATATAACCATTCTATGTCCGTAGAAGGGATTAATGGAATTTCCAATGGGTATAGCCATATATAATATGGTTATAACAATGTGTAACCATATATAATATGGTTATGACAATGTATAACCAAACACCAAAAATGCTAAAATATATGGTGGTCAATGGGGCTCCAACCCTTGACCTACCATATATAATACTATGCCTTAACTAATCTGCCTAAGGTGCAGGTTTGGTTATGAAACCARCCGCTTTGCATTTWAAGCCTGCCATGAATTTCGAAGGTAAGTTAAGGGCATGTGCCCTATTTAATGGGCATGCAAACCGAGGTAGGACACCATTAATTTTATGTTGAGTTGTTTCTCRAAGTGCATTCCCAAGGGTACATATACTTTGAGGTACATCGTAAAGCATGTCGAGAGGCCYCTTAGAGGAATTTCTAGAACTTTATACTCATTTCGCACGATTTTTCATAAGGAATCCAATGGTGCACTCTATTTCTGCATGTGAGCAACATGTAAAAAGGTCATTGTAAAATGCAAGAATTTCAACATTAATAAAAGAAGGTCTCTATTGGAAGAAAACCCTAAGAAGTAGCCCAAATTGGGTGAACTCCGTTATCCAACTTGTGTATGTGATTTCATTATTGTTGTTCATTTCAAGCTCAATTATTTGCAAGTCATTTTATCATTAAAGTGTGAATGGTTAGATAAGTTTTCCACATGTAATTTGCATACAGTTAAGCAATCATTTTATTTTGAATGTCGATAAGTTTTTCACATGTAATTTGCATACAGTTAAGCAATCATTTTATTTTGAATGTCAGGTAGATTTTTCTTATGTATTAAAATATTAATAAGAATCTAAGGATTTTTTGGATCAAGTTGGTATCAAAGTGAGGTTTGACAAGTGTTTGCAAGTGAATGCTTACAAGAGCTAAACTCAAACTTGGTAAAGGAAAACTTGCAAGTTATAAGTCTAAAATTGGAAAGAGATTTTGAAGACATAAGATGGATTCTGAAAAGGTAGAAGAAGAAAATAAACCCATGAGACACAAAGAGACCAGAGCTACACTTCAATCATTGAAAGAAACAATAGATGAGTTATAAGGAAGAATTCAAAAGCCTATAAGCAAAGAATCTTTGGTAAAAGGAGAAGGAGGAGGTGGAGGTGGTGGACCTTCAAAGCCTCTTTCACCATCCTCATCATCATCATCAGTTTCTTCTAAAGAGAGAAAACATTCTTCTTGTCAAAAGAATTCCTCTAAGAAGTCCGACCATAATCTGTCATTATTAAAATTGGATGTCAAGCTCAAATTGTCGACCTATGATAGAGAATTGAATGGCGAGAAATTGAACAATTGGATCAAGCAAATAGAGGTATATTCCAGGGTTCAAAATATTATAGAGAGGCTCCAAATATACAGTTAGTTGCTCTTCGACTAAGTGGCATTGACTTAATATGGTGGGAGAGTAATATGCAAGTTGATATTGTTCAAAAGGGTAAAGCAATCTCTTTCTGGGATAAGCTTACTGAAGCTATAAGAAAACAATTACATCCACTGTAACATATGCAAACTATAATGATCGAATGGAAGCATCTAAGATAGGGTAAAGGCTAGAATATTCAGGCATATACACAGAAATTCAAAAACAAGGCATTATCATTAGGAATTTCATTGTATACACATGAAACTCTTATGAAGTATATTGGTGGCATGCACTCGTATCTTCGTCACACTATTCTAATGTTTAGCCCTACTAACATTGATAAGGTGTCAGTACAAGCTACACATCTAGAGGCTAGTAAGGATAAGCATGCGAACGAAGATAAGAAGCCATTTAAGTTCGAGAAGAAACCAAAAGGTAAATGGAAGAGTAAGAAATCAACCACAGTGAAGCAAGTCGAGAGAAGGCTCGCATGTTCCCACTGTAAGAAAAAGGGACATGAGTAATCACGGTGTTGGAAGTTACATCCAGAATTACGACCAAAGAAATTCAAGGAAAAAGGGAAGCAAAAGATTGTTACATCAGCTCATCGGGATCTAGGATCAGATTCCGGAGATGAATCTAAGATCATGGCCATATGAAGAAAATATATATCAGTTATCAATTCAAATTCTTCAGTCTGATCTGCCAAAATGGAAAGTGATATTGATCAAAAGAAGAGAAGCGAGCTTTCATGTCAGAGTTATAGCTAAGCATACCAATGTAGATACTTTATTTGACAGTGGATCTCGAGTTAACATAATATCTGAAGCAATTGTTAAGAATTTGGTTTTGAAGACAACAGCTCACAAAAATTCATATCCATTAGGTTGGGTGTGTGACAATGTTAATTTGCAAGTGACGAAACAATATAAGATCAGGTTTGCAATTACAACTAAGTTCTTTTATGAGGTAAAGTTAGATGTTGTACCTCTTGACATTTGCAGCATTGTTTTGGGTAGTCCATATATCTTTGACAGCAAGGMTGTATTCTACCAAGAAGAGAATAAATATCATCTTTTCAATGAAGGGATTGAATTTATTGTCAGAGCTCATCGCATCAAAACTAATGTGTCCTTAGTGAGCACAGGGAAAATGAAGAGACACTTGAGTGCAAGTAAATATTTTATTCTCRTGATAGTGAAACATAAAGAAGAAGATATAACAAATTCTTTATTAGGTTGTGATCCAAATCATAAACATGAGTTGATCAACATCATATCTAATTATGATGAGTTATTTTAGGAACCTACGGGGTTTCCTCCTAAGAGGGACGTAGAACATGAAATATGTTTGCAAACAAGATGCTCCTCTTCCAAACATTGGAATGTACAGGTCATCAGTGATCRAGAATGTAGAAATAAAGAAGCAAGTTCAGGAGTTGCMCGATAAAGGAATCATCARACGAAGCTCCTCTCTATGTGATTCTCCTATTGTATTAGTTTCGAAGAAAGATGGCACGTGGAGGATATGTGTTGATTTTCGAGCCTTGAAYAACATTACAGTAAAGAACCATTATCCTCTTCCCATAATTGATTATTTATTGGATCAGTTAAATAATGGTGTTTATTTCACTAAGTTGGACTTGAGAAGTGGTTACCATCAGATTAGAATTGCAAAAGGTGACATATGGAAAATTGCTTTCAAGACCAAGCAAGGCTTGTTCGAATGGTTGGTTATGCCATTTAGGTTATGTAATGTACCAACAACATTTATGAGAGTAATGAATGATGTGTTCATACCCTACATAGATGATTTTGTTATTGTCTATCTAGATGACATATTTATCTTTAGTCAAAGATGGGAAGATCGTATAAAGCGTGTCAAGACAGTATTTGAACTCTTGAAGAAGGAGAATTTGTATATCAAGTTATCTAAATGTGAATTTGTAAAAACTTATCTGGTATATTTGGGATACATGGTAGGGAATGGTCAGCTAAATATAGATCCCACAAAGGTAGAATTCATTGTAAAATGGCCCAAGCCTACTACTGCCACCGAAGTCAGGAGCTTCTTAGGAGCGGTACAATACCAAAAAACATTCATTGCTAATTTCTCATACAAAGCAGCACCTCTACATGCATTAACAAGTGTTAAACATGTCTTTCAATGGGGAGGCAACGAGCAGAAATCCTTCAAGACATTGAAGGATAAGATAAGTGTTGCGCCTCTTCCATCACCTTAGTGAGAAAAATAGAGGTGCTTGCAAGTTCAGTTGGGTCTGCTGAGCAGCACAGCTGTAAGGAAAAGAGTTGGGGAAAGAAATAGAAAATGACAACTAAGAATTAAACTAAGAAATGTAATAACAACTAAATTCATGAGCATAGGGACATAGAAACAAAAAGAAAAATAAGACCCATGTAACCAATGATGAGGCTGATATATTAGTGAAAGAATACACCGAGAAGAAAGGGGACTATGAGTCTCTTCTTCCTCCAAGGGAGGGCTCTTGGACCCCCACTAGCAAGCTCTTCTTACAACAAATAAAAATGGAAAATGATGAAAGAACTCTTTGCAAATCCACTCAAGAGGTGAGATGGATTGCCCAATGCAATGGTGCAAATATACTCTTGGCAAGGATGGATTCCTCAAGAGAATAATGGCAGTAGAACTTTGCTTTGAATTCCTTGAAAAATGAAGTGTATCCATGGCCTTTTTATAACATTCCTTTGAGCTATTGTTCAACTGGTTTGTAGTGTGAAAAGAGGCTAATTAGGGCATTTCTAGGTCTTTGACCAGCCATCCAATCGAATCCAGTCCAGATTTGAGTGTCAAATGGACTTGGGAGCTGAACCATAAGTAGGTGGGAGGCCGACCACTCTCATAAATGCGTTGTTTCTCAGGTGTGCAGCTTTTTGCAATACTTGTCGCGCATCGTGCACATGTGCACGATTTTTGCGTTCCTGTTCCACGCATGTGCACGTGAGCCCAGTGTCTTTATAGCGCCCTTCAATTTTTCACTACTTTGCATAGTTTTTGACCCTTTTATGAATGATTTGGTGTTAATTCAGGTCCATGGATGACTTCATCACTGTTTGACGATGCTAAGTTCTTGTAACCATGTGCGGATGAAATTTCAGAGATAACAGATGCCCCCTGATGGATGAGGTTAGGAGCATACGTATAGCCGAAATCCATCAATGTTTCTTCTACTGAGAGTGTTGTTGTAAGAGAGAGAAATAGTGGGATCGTCCAGAGCGATCCGTTGGAGGGAAAAAGGAACCGGTAGAACCCAACCTTCCATGAGGTGTGTAAAAAAGAAAACTGTGTACAAACGAGGCGGGCATGCCCCATGCTCGTTTCATGTAACTCAAAAAAGAGGAATGAAGTGTTGGTGTAGACAATTGCAGTGCCCTCAGGGGCAGTCGTGATAAAGGTAGAAGACAATTCTACAGATGAACATACTCCGAATAGTAGGCAGTGATCATGGGAATAAGTATCACCGATTATGTGGGCATTGATAGCCCAGCCAAGTTCAGAGGTCTTCGTAAAATGAAAGAACTAACTGCAATAGTCGCAAAGTAAGACCCACCGTAACATGAAAAAGTGTTGACGTTGAATGTTATGGGGGTCAACGACAACAGGGAGAAATTGTGTTTCACCYTGTGYCGTCCGAGATCTCTCATTGGGTGGGTAATGAGAATCAAGATACTGTCGCCCTTCTGRAAAATGGTGTTGATGTCGACAAAAAGGGGGATGCGACTCTCAGAAGAAAATGGCTTCGTGAAATCTACGAGGTGAGGTTAGGAAGTGGAGGAGGTRCATGGATGATGTCAAGATGTAGGAAGACTCAAGAYTKCCCTTGGATGGAGTATATGTGAGATAAAAAGTGGTTGCAATTGTTCAACGAGGTCAAGTGTCAGGGGGACGACAAGATCAGGGATAAGCTGTGCYAGAGGCGRGATAAGGTGAAMAAATTCAGAGGGCAGAGGTAAGGGGCCTATGGGATACTCTGAAGATATGGATGATGTCGGCAAGGGTGGATGATAAGTAGTGCTCCAACCAAGGGTGACATGGGTTGCGGTTGGCCAAAAAATGGGAAGCAGGTTTCCAAAGATGATGACAAAAAGGTAATGTAACGACTGGAAATAAAGGCGTTTGTACAATAAATAACGAATAATTGGGGAAAAGTGTACAAATACAGAAACGGGTGCCCCAGTGTGATATGGTTGGCCCATGTAGGGCATAATTTGCTTGGAGAACTGATGAAGGGTGGGGTCCCCATGGGTGGGTTTCTGTATGAGGTAGGTGAAATGAAGGGAGATTTGCAGATGGGTAAACATATTGTGGATGAAATGGAGGGTTCATGCTACTGTGGAGGTGCAGCCCGACCATAGAACCGTGGAGAGATAATCTGGGAGTCTGTTGGGAAAGCTAGCAAAATGAGGAGGAGTATGTGGTTGATTCGCGACATGATGTAAGACTATCGGGACTCCCATCCCTAAAAGGGTGTTGAAAAAACAACATGAGTGTCAGAAGTGACAAAGGGTGCTATGAATGGGACAACTCATGTGGGTAAGAGTGCTACCGGGTGACAGTACCGAAGATGCAAATGGAGGTGTGGGTACTACAGAGTCGGAAATGGGGATCCTAGAGGCAAATGTCAGAGGGTGTGACTAGAAATGTAAGTGAGATTCAGAGGGAATGACTACATGCCAGTGCTGAGTATATACCTCAAGGGGTTGTGTCGAGGTATGATGACCAAGTACCTGCACACATGAAAACCAAATACCCGACGTGAACAATATTTGAAGATAAGCGAATATATGAGCATGTGTTTGATAAGTGTGAAGATGCGCATGCGTACCTGATCAGGGTATGAAAAATGGTGTCCCGGGGGCTCAGGATGAAAAGAGGCCCAGGGACTGTTGTGATGTAGATGACGGGATGTTGATCCCATGGCTAAAGACGTATCGAGAAATGGACACCTTGGGCTCCCGGAATGGTGAGTGGAAGTTTGGAAAAAAGGCCTATATATAGTTGTAGGGCCCACATTGCCACCTCATTTGTACTTGTTGCTATAGTGATTGGACGAGAAGCATTCAGAGGAGATTGTGAGATTCTGGGAGGACGAGGCATCCGATTGAGCACCTGTGAGCATCAGGTTAGTGGTCTGATCATCCTGCATAGAATTAGGGTTTCATTTTTTTGGGCAGGGGTTGTACAGAGGGCCGTACAGAGGTGTTTATGGATGTGGGCCCCACATGCACAGGCAATCCGGTAATAGGCGTGCACACATGTGCGCCTGTCCACCGGATAAATGTGCATGCGAGCGCTGGTAAGGGGATAATGGGCGTGCACCATGGGTGCGCCTTTCGGGTGAACAGACGTGCACATATGCGCACCTGTAGAGTGAACAGGTGCGCACATGTGTGCGCCTGTGTAGTGAAAAGATGCACATATGTGCGCGCCTGTGGGGTGTACAGGCCCGCATGTGTACGCACCTATGGGTTGAACAATTGCACTGTGGAGGCAAGGTTGATGGATGTAAAATGTGTCTTTTTGATGTTGTTGATTGTCCATGTGGCTGACTTAGGACGGTTTTATGTTGTGCAGGTGAGCTTTGTGCACGATGCCTATTGGTTGGCGAGAACGGGATTGGTCCCAGCTACGAGATGCCATGGCTATTGAGGAGCCAGGCGTACATGCAACTTTGGTAGCCTGTGGGCTGCTGAAGTTCTTTGAGTGCCCTTTGATATGGGCATAGGAGTATCTCCTGCAGTTTCTTATCCGGATGTGGAGTCCGGACCTGCACTACTTCATAGTGCGAGGAGAGCAGATTCCCTTCACTGCGGTGGAGGATGTGTATTTTTTGTCTGGGCTCCCATTTCGGGGAACGCCCCTACCGGCAGAGCCGGTACTACCTAGAGATGCGTCGCTCACAATGGTGGGCCGGAGATATTGTTCGGGGCCAAACTATATGTCCGGCACAATTGTGAGCATTGGGGCGATGGATGCCCTAGCGCATTGTTGTATAGCAGCGATGATTGTGAGAGTGTATGGTTCGCTGGTGATGCAGCGGATCAGCGGTGGCCAGCTGATGGTGATGAAGAGAGTGTTGGCCGGCGAGCATTTTTCCTAGGGGCTGATGCTGCATTCCAGGATGGTTGGGCAGCTGGACCAATGTCGGTCCACGGATGTGAGAGAGTTTGCCTTCGAGTCTATCCTGGTGGCCTGGTTTCTGGAGAGGGTGTCGATGTTGCGCCCTAGGATTCTATTGGGTGTGTCGGGGCATGAGAGCCACGGCTGAGGCGGTGGTCAACTGTGTTGCTTCGCCATGGTGGTGGCGAAGGTGGCCACTTCTTCACTACAGAGGTGACACAGGTATGGCGGTAGATGTCGCAGGTGATATTACGGTACCCCTATGCCGGGGTTGACTTCCGGGAGGATCCGGACATGGCGCTACCTCCAGGGGAGGTGTTTGACTGCCGAGGTATGTTGATGATGTTGATATGTATGTTTTTGTGTTTTTTGAGATAGCATTCCATATGTATATGATATAGATGCTGATAATATCTGTTTTTGGTTTGTATGTGTAGATGTGGCACCTCGCAGGTGCGAGGTGGAGTTGCAGAGAGCGTCGGATCGTCAGGAGCCAGAGAGACTTCTGCGGGGAGAGAGACGTTGGCATGAGGACACCACGGTGCGACTAGCTGAGCTGGAGAGGGTAGCAAGGAGACGTCGGTTTGATGACCCTGGTGTTGGGCCATCACACGCTCCTCTGGCGGCAACTGGAGTGGATTTTGAGGACATACGTCGTTGTCTGGAGGTGGTGTTATAGGATGTGCCTGAGGGCATATGGTCTAGCATCCAGGATGAGGGTATCCTGGAGCAGTGCGTGGGGGTTATGCCGCCATGGCGGGCCGTAGTACGGCGAGGAGCAGTGGTTGGTGCTGCGATGACCGGGTGACTGATGCCAGGGCAAGAGGGGCCGGTAGGGGATGGACCACCACCGCCTGAGGGAGGAGTAGGAAGTGATGCTCTAGAGGCACCATGAGTGGTGCTCTATGCATTGATGTATATATATATATATATTGTATAGGTTGGTGAGCCCATTTTGTACTGAGGTGCTTCATTGGCATGCGGATAGTTGTATTTTTGTATGTAAACATTTGGATGGCACTGTGGACCTTTCTATATATACATGAGTATACATTTTTGAGATCTATGTGGTGTTTACATGTGTTTTGTTAATGTATTGATGATGTCTAATCTATATATGTGATGACAGTTTGTGTTATATGTTTATGTATGTGTAGAGGTAGTTTGATGTGATATATGCCAGTCTAACACAATATTAGCTAGGTTATCCGTAATTTGATTCAATTGTCTTGGAATATGTGTAAATGTAATGGCATCAAAATGTCAAGATAAAAGTCTAACCTGCAGGTATTTGTGAAAGAGGCAAGGACCACGGACGCGGTACACATTGTTGAGTTGGAGTATGACTAGTTGAGAGTCGAGGAAGACGCTAAGGTGATGAATACAATGATGCTAGGCATCGGACAGGAGGCCAATGACGGTGGTGTATTCGACTTGGTTGTTGGTCGTTGAACCCAAACATATGCCGCTCGAATGGAGCATTTCATGTGAAGGGGTATAGAGAGCCCAAGTGGTCGAAGCGAGATTTTGTGTCCAACAGCTGGCACCATCGGCGTAACCGATGTGGTCGGCTGGTGGAGGAAGCATTTGTCAATAGCACAAAGGATAGTTTAGACATAAGGGATGGAAAAAAGATTAAAAAGGCTATAAAATAAATAACCTAAAGTAGAATGACTACGTTTAAGCGTAAAATTTCTTTAGATACAACTCGTTGATGAGTTCTTTGAGAGAGGCCTTCGGGGGAGGCCAGGATGTATGCGCCTTTGGTGAGGCAATGTTGGATAATGTATGGGCCATGCCAGAGTGACTTGAATTTGTCGTGGCCAAAGGTATCATGAGAGATATCGTAAGCCAAGACGAGGTCACCTTCTTGAAATGAGCGAAGGTTGACATGTCGATCAAAGGTAGCCTTGGATCATTTTTTAGTTGCCTCGTTGTTCTGTAATGAAGATCAACGATCTTCATCTAGAGACTCTAAGTTCAGCAAGCGTTGCTCCATTGGAGCAGTGTCAGGTAATAGCTCAATTGTGGTGCGTAAGGTGGGAATTTCACACTCGATGGGAAGAGTGGCTTCGACCCCATGGACTAGATGAAATGGTGTAAAACTAGTAGTTGTTTTCACAGCCGTACGGTAAGCCCATAGCACAGAAAATAACATATAATGCCAATTGGTTTTATGTTTATTAACCGTGCATTGTAACATGGTCTTAAGGAATTTGTTAACTGCTTCGACTTGTCCATTAGACTAAGGGTAATATGGTGAGGCAAACTCGTGAGAGAATCCTAACCGAGATGAGAGTTCGACCAAGATCTCATTCTCGAAGTGTTTCCCATGATAAAAAATGAGTTGGAGTGGTACTCCAAAGTGGGATATGACGTGGTTAAAGAAAAAACGCGCTGCAGTGTCAGCGGTGTTGTTGAAGGTGGGCATAGCTTCTGCCCATTTGGTGAAGTAATCGACGGCGACAACAATGTATTTGTGACCATTGCTGGAGGGGGGATTACAAGTCATGAAGTCGATGCCCCATTTACAAAAAGGGTCGATAGTGATGACGGGATGAAGAAGAGTGGGGGGAGCTCGGGCTTTATTGGCGTAGAGATGACATTGCTCACATCGTTTCACGGCGTGAATGCAATCATGAAACAAGGTAGGCCAAAAGTAACCGGCTCGGATAATCTTATGAGCAGTGGATATGCTCAAAAGATGGCCCCCACATGCACCTCTGTAGCAGTTGTTTAAGACTCTATTGGCCTTGTCAATAGTCAAGCATCGACGAAAAATGGTGTCGACTCCCCGCTGGTATAGGATGTCTCCGATGAGGAGGTAGTGGGGGGGCTGATGGCGAATACAAGGACGATCATCTCGTGAAAGGTGGTTACCGAACTTTTGAGTTCGTAGGTAGACGAGGAGGTCACCATACCAAGGATCATNCATTGCTCACATCGTTTCACGGCGTGAATGCAATCATGAAACAAGGTAGGCCAAAAGTAACCGGCTCGGATAATCTTATGAGCAGTGGATATGCTCAAAAGATGGCCCCCACATGCACCTCTGTAGTAGTTGTTTAAGACTCTATTGGCCTTGTCAATAGTCAAGCATCGACGAAAAATCGTGTCGACTCCCCGCTGGTATAGGATGTCTCCGATGAGGATGTAGTGGGGGGGCTGATGGCGAATACAAGGACGATCATCTCGTGAAAGGTGGTTACCGAACTTTTGAGTTCGTAGGTAGACGAGGAGGTCACCGTACCAAGGATCATCCGAAGTGATGTAAAAGAGATGTTCATCGGGAAAGTTGGTGTTGACAGCGGTACTGGTGGTGTCAGAGGGGAGGGCCATGACAAGTTCGGCGAGAATGAGGGCCTTCTTACTCATAGGTGTTGAGAACTCAAGGTCGTACTCCTGAAGGATAATGATCCATCGAGCAAATTTGTCATTAACTTGCCGATGACTGAGAAAGTACTACATAGGGTTGGAATCTGCGACGACCTTTGTTGTGCGAAGCAGAATGTAGTGGCGCAGTTTCTGGACTGC
>JASDQU010028181.1:39033-49983 GCA_032191745.1 Picea mariana | reverse complement strand
CTAGATTTATTGATACTCCTAAAGCTACAAGTTGATTGATTTAACAATTAAGATTACTTTTGTTGAAAGCTTAAGGATATAGAGATTGGAAATAGATAAAATAACAAGTGCTTGTAGATACAACTTAAGCAAAAAGTACAAGAAATGAAAATGCTTCCAAGGGATTATACAAGAATGAAATAAAAGGAAATGATTCTAACCATTGAGATATACACAATGAAATAGAAAGGAAAATAAATGAAACTAGAAGAATAAACCATAAATCATTAACCATGTGAAACTAGCCTTACGATAATGCATGGGTGGCTAGGCCAATCCTCTTTGCAGGGTGTAGGAAAACAAGTAAATAAAGTAAATAACTTGAAAAATAACTACTCTGCTTGCAACCTCAACAAAGGCACAAGATGGAAGACACGCCTATCTGTTTTGTGCCCAAGTGGGTGAATGAAATAAATAAATGAAATGACTTAACTTGAAAGAGAAACAAGTAAACCTATCCACACAACCTTGCCTTAAGGACAAGTGGGTCGACAAAATAAAAGCTTAAAACAGAAAAATACTTCTAAATCCTAGCCTTATGATTTAGCATGGGTAACAAATCCAAGCCTCTTTGGTAGGTGTAGGCACAAATTATTTACAACTTTTACAAAACAGAAAATTAGAATTTAGTGAAGAATGCAAGCCCTAGAGACTCTCTTGGATTGCTTACAATCAAGGACAGAGAAGAGAGAAGTAAGGGGTTTTGTTACCCCAAGTTAGAGGCTCTTATTGAGTGTTTTGTGTCCCAAACTTGGCAGCACCTCCCCTTGTCCCGATGAGAATCTACAAAAATCAGCAAGCTAAAGCTTGTTGGAAATGCTGAAAATGTACAAAACAACTCACAAAATTTCCTGTTAGTGAAAACATAAACTTTTACCATAAAAATATGAATGTATAATTTGATTTTAGGCCTATTTCAGAACTTAAAAACCACCACAAATCCTCAAATAATGATATAATTTAGAACAAAAAAACTAATGGAGGAATCCCTTGGTTGAACAACTTCCCAAATCTGAAAATTGCTTCTCCAAACCCTTAGTGACCTGCAAATAAGTGAGATATTGCTACAAAAAAATAAGGAGGTGATCACATGAAATGAAAATTGCAAAATACTTTCCAATACCACACAAGTATCTCACTAAGTCTACAACAATACTACCATAAACTTAACCAAGCAAAATATTTTGCTTGGGATCTCCTAAATTAAATTTCAAAGCAAGAAAACCCACAAGAAAAGTATGGCAACAATATCACCTCACACCAAAACCATAAGGAGAATTAAGAAGACTCCCAATGCACCATGAAAGTCCCTCCAAATATTTTCTTATTCCAATAGAAGCAAGCTTGAGAAAATACTCTCCACAAGATTGAGAAGAAAGAATGAGAACAAGAAGAGAGAGAGAGAAGAGTGGGAGAGATTTGGGTATAGTAACAATACACTGAGAATAGATGTGTGAAATGAGGGAGGGGAGGCTTTGTTTTATACTTCGGAGCCAAGATATACCCCTCTTGGATGATCTCCAAGTGTCATTTTCTAAGAGTGATTGAGCATCTCAAGGAGGGGCACACTTTTAGGGTTTTGGTAGTGTTAGGGTTGTGAGGGATGAGTGAGGGGGATGGGAAACACATTTTAGCTCACCCAACATTGAGGTTAAGCACTAAGGAAGGTGTATTAGGGGTTAGGGAGACCAACTTTAATTATTTTTTGAGTTGGGATATGTTTCTCACCAAGGGGGGCGCAACTCCCCTAAGGAGATGAGGGGAATGAAGTGATGGCTAGGCGAGGGGGTGTGTTTAAGTTAGGAAAAGTGTTTCTCTAACTTAGTAAATGGGTTAAGCATCATCTATCACTCTTTCTCTAAACGTTTTGCTCATTTTTTTACAAAAAATGACATTTTGACTTTGTCAATTAAGCAATTAAATTGTTGACTTGCACTGACTTGGACTCCTCATGGAAAATGAACTAGAAAAACTTGTCCAATCGAGCTGAAATTTGGTCCAAGGGTGTAGGGGGTCTCATTCCGTTTATTTTGAGTACTCACACCCCTATCAAAATCCCCAAGGACCTATTTTTCACATTTTTACATAAAAAATAATTAAAATTACCATTAATTGGGTAATTTTAAAAAATAAAAAAACTACTTAGACTCGACGAAATTCCACAAGACTCTAGGAGATGTCTAGAATGGTCATTTAAAATATTACTAGACCCTAGTCACCCATTGGGCTCGAGCATTAGAACCCATTTCACCACTCTGGAGGATTATTGTGTGAATGAAAAACGCAAGGGTAATTAAAACGACTGGTTAGGCCAAATCAATTACCTGAGGAAAAAAACACTTGATGAAAGGAATTTCCTAATGATAAAATCCTAGGGAACTAACCTAAAATATGATCCATGCAGACCCATTACATTATTACCCCACGCAAAGGAGAGGAAATTCCAGTTACAAAAGAAGTGTTGAGGCCAAAATTGCCTTGTAGAACCAATAAGTCTTCAAATTGGTTGCACCATTAGGTACATAGCTTCATGGCACATGGAGTTGATCCCCTAGTCGAAATAGGTGGTCAACATCTGGCTCCACATGGGGATGTGTGTTTGATCTTTGTTTGGGAAGGAGAGCATACGAGAACTTCAGAATCTACAAAACCAAGTGCTCACCAATACCCAACATAAATACATGTATAAAATGAATAAATAGAATGCTATAAAAAATAATCACATGAATGAAATTAATATAGTACAACAATTACAAAAATGAAACTATGATACAATGAATAATCTAAGTAACATAATGAAATAATGAAATAAAATAATACAAAACTGAAAGAAAGGAGAAGGGTTAGAAATATGTTATAGAAATATGTTACAAAGGGTGCCCCTTTGGACACCAATTTGTCATGTTTTGAGAAAGAGCTTGAGGATCCACCATGAAAATGGATAAGATGCAAAGAATTAGGAAAATACATGCAATGTATGGAATGAAACCCCAAATGTCTGAAACATCCATGTCTAGGATGACTCGTTGAAGACCCTTTTCCAAGTTTTATCAACTTGGAGTTTCTTGTGAGAAAGAACCAACCAATAATCATGCATCTTCCTCTATTCAACCAAACATCAGAGTTTGACAAGCCGTGTAAAATTTTGATAAAATTTTGCATATGACCATCATGGTGGAAGGCCAACCACTGTTCATAAGGATATGAAATTGAAAAACTGAAGTTGTCTTCCATATTCCCCTTATCCTGTATCAAGTCATTTGTTGGTTGAGAGGATGGAAATGAACATGTCAAAGGAACCATGGCATTATTTTCATCAAGGTTGTCAAAGTTATCCCTTAACGAGATTGGCTCCTTGGGAGGAGGGTGGGGACTTGATTTGTCTAGATATTCAACAACTTCAAACTCAAATTTATTTATCTCCTCAAGATCATTTATTGGCTCATCCATGGATTGATCCAAAATTTCCATATGAACTTACCTTTCTTGTTCACTGTGAAGCTCAAGTTCTATAGGGTCTGGATACTCAATACAATTTTGTGTACTGACAAGGTTAGCTTCCATGATCTCTAATTGATCTTCACGGGAAACCTACATGATCTCAATGATTTCTTCAAGTTCCTCAATGGGATCTAGTGAAGTATCTATCTTTATATCTGAATTGACTGTTCCTATATTTGGAAGATTCTTTTCCTTCCATTTTTTCATAAAAGCATCAACCAATTCATCATAAGTTTCATCCTGATCATCACCAAATCTCTCTAAAAAGGCATGCAACAAGTCTCATATGGTCTTGAACTTATTATCATCCGAATCGTGAAACCAATCATAAGCATATCCCTCAACAAGAGTCCACGAAAACAATTTCATTAAGGCATTCTCATAAATAGGTGGATCACACCATTCATCAATACACTGCCCAAAGGCCTTGATATAAGCACTAGCATCACCATAATTATGAAAATCAGGCAAGTTTTCAATAACATCTTCAGATATATCATGAGGATAACCAACTATGTTGGTTGTGGAGCTTGATTATGTTCCTGATTCAGAGGTCCTTGCTTTCAGCCGTGTTTATACCCCATGAAGACTTTACACCCCAGAAGTATGTACACTCTTCCACACGGGGGAGTGCAGAGGGGGGGTACCCCCTCTACGGGGTCTGGGGGGCCTATCCCCCTGGTTGGGGGGTTTGGGGGCGAAGCCCCCGAAGGAAAAATTGCCTTGTAAATGTATATTTTAATTTTCATTGTAAATCTGGACCGTTCATTATAAGGTCACAGATCTAACGATAGAAATTATGTTAGGGTTTTTTCCCTAGAAGGCAACCCTCTCTTATGAGGGAAATGTATTGCGGCTATGCATTATGGCGAGTATGGTATTCTGAGAGAGGAGACTGTGAGAGAAAGAAGAGGAAGTTACAACGAGTTTTGTTGTAGGTTGTATCCCTTCATTTGCTGGATAATAATAAAGGAAGGACCTAACAATTTCTCTGGTGGACGTAGCACACACTGGGTGAACCACGTAAATCTATGTCTCTCTTGTATTGTGTATCTTCTATGTTTTGTTTCCACATTTATTTTATTTTATTGCTCCGCAGTCCTGTTTTTCTAACAAACTATTCCTGAAAAATCAAGAGGATTATAAAATTTTTCTGTACCCATTGAAAAAGAAAAGGTCTCGGACCCAAAATATTATTAAGTATCCAACGAGAGGGAAAACTGGATAACCTCATCCAAAAACCTTTTCAAGTTCAAGAATGAAGATAAACAAGCTATGAGTTCCTTCTTGAGGAATACTTTGTCAAATTATTTTGAAGTGGAGTCGCCAGATGACCAATTTTATTTCAAACAAACAAGAAGCATAAAACAAAGCAAAAACAAGAAGGAAAACAAAAAGTTGTAGGATTATTATGTACAACAAGAGATGGATATCAGATATTGTTTCTTCTCTGAGACTTTCAAGAAGGCTACGAGGAGCAAGAGGATTTCTCCTGGTAGTATACTTCAAAGAATTTTCAGATGGAGTCACCACTTAGAGAGTAAGCAAAAAAAAATAACATGACCCAAGTTTAAAAAATTTATTATGGATAAATTTATTACTTAGTTTTAAAAGAATAAATTAAGTTAAGTCGTTAAGACCAAGGATAAAAGACTTATCGCTGACAACAACGCCAAAGATGTTTCCATCCTAATACACACTTGCAGACGTGGAAAAGTATCAATCCCCTTAGTGTGTCCTTGGAGGCACAATTCCTAAATCCAAACCCACTGTAACCTCGATTTGGATTTCTTCTGTCTAGGCTTACTACTAGGGAAACCAAGGGGGGTAGACCCTAGTTACTTTGTGAATTATTAGATAAATTCTAGGAGTTAATTTTAGTTTTTTAAAGGTAAGGGGGAGCTAGCCTATATGAGAGGCAACAATGCAATGCAAACCTTTAATGAAAAGCAACCCTTTCCCTAAGTCAACTATGACTAGTCCCTAAGGTTGGGCAACGGGGTCAATTAAGTTACAACCAAATATATAATTACAAATGAAAGAATAAATTTACAATTTAAAACAAAAGAACTACAATTACAACGATTATCAACAAATAAAGAATGGCTAGATGATTATACAAAGATACAACTACTTAAAAACTTACAAAAGAAAGGAAAGATGCACTTGTTAGATATATTACACTAGTGAAGCAAAAATTGAACTAACACTTCATTGATTTTGTAGATGTAAAGAAAGATAGATCTAAGATGCATTTAACGCAAAGAAACAACTTACAACCCAAGATTGAATGCCCCAAAGGAGAGGTGCACAACTTCAAGGAGGGAAACTGAAGAACTAGTGTGCAACTTCAAGGATGCATAAACTTTTAGATACACAATCAACCATAAATATACTCAACTGAAATGTAAATTGTAATAAAGATAATGTTTGAAGTAAATTGTAGGAAAGTAAAGCACAACTTAGATTAGATTATGAAATTGAAGCTTAGGTTGTGTGAGTAAATTTTAAGGTTGAATTAAGTGAGGTGAAGTTGCAAGCCTAGACTAGGTGACTTCCCCAATACTCCTACCGCTTTGGCCAAAATGATTGTTGGGTTCTCAATAAGAAAAGAAAACAAGGCCTTACCCTAGCTCCACAGGTCAACCCAGAAAACTTGGGCAATCAACAAGGGGGACACCTAGTGTCGTGAGATCATCCTTGTTCTAGCACCCCAAGTAGCCTCCACAAGCCTCCTTTTTGGTGGCGAAAGTTGTATCAGTAGAGGGTGTTCTAATTACTAGATTTATTGATCCTCCTAAGGCTACAAGTTCATTGATCTACCAATTAATATTACTTGTGTTGAGATTAAGGAGATAGAGCTTGAAAATAGATAAAATAACAAGTGTTTGTGGATCTAACTTAAAGAAAAAGTACAAGAAATGAAAATGCTTCCAAGAGCTTATACAATGATGAAATAAAAGAAAATGGTTCTAACCATTGAGATATACACAATGAACTAGAAAGGAAAATAAATGAAACTAGAAGCATAAACAATAACCATTAACCATGTGAAATTAGCCTTATGATATTGGATGGGTGGCTAGGCCAATCCTCTTTGCAGGGTATAGGAAAACAAGTAAAGAAAGTAAATAACTTGAAAAATAACTACTCTACTTGCAACCTCAACAAGGGCACAAGATAGAGGACAAGCCCACTGGTTTTGTGCCCAAGTGGGTGAATAAAATAGATAAATGAAATGACTTAACTTGAAAGAGAAACAAGTAAACCTAGTGACACAACCTTGCCTTAAGGACAAGTGGGGAAAAAAAATAAAATCTTAAAACAGAAAAATACTTCTAAATCCTAGCCTTACGATTTATCATGGGTGGAAAAACCAAGCCTCTTTGCTAGGTGTAGGCACAAATTATTTACAACTTTTACAAAACAGAAAATTATAATTTAGTGAAGAATGCAAGCGCTAGAGACTCTCTTGGGCTGCTTACAATCAAGGAAAGAGAAGAGATAAGTAAGAGGTTTTGTTACCCCAAGTTGGAGGCTCTTTTTGAGTGTTTTTTGGCCCAAAATGGAGAGAACCTTCCCTTGTCCTGGCGAGAATCTGCAAAAATCAGCAAGCTAAAGCTTGATGAAAATGTACAAAACAACTCACAAAATTTTTTGTTAGTGAAAACAAAATTTTTTACCATAAAAATCTGAATATATAATATGATTTTAGGCCTATTTCATAATTGAAAAACCACCACGAATCCTCAAATAATGATAGAAGTTATAATAGAAAAACTAGTGGAGGAATCCCTTGGTTGAACAAGCAACTTACCAAATCTGAAAATTGCTTCTCCAAACCCTTAGTGACCTGTGAATAAGTGAGATCTTGCTACAAAACAATAAGGAGGTGATCACATGAAATGAAAATTGCAAAATACTTTCCGCTACCACACAAGTAGCTCACTAAGTCTACAACAATACTACCATAAACTTAACCAAGCAAAATACTTTACTTGGGATCTCCTAAATTAAATTTCAAAGCAAGAAAACCCACAAGAAAATTATTAAAACAATATCACCTCAAACCAAAACCATAAGGAGCATTAAGAAGACTCCCAATGCACCATTAAATTCCCTCCAAAGTTTTTCTTATTCCAATAGAAGCAAGCTTGAGCAAATACTTTCCACAAGCTTGAGAAGAAAGAATGAGAACAAGAAGAGAGAGAGAGAAGAGTGTGAAAGATTTGGGTATAGTAACAGTACACTGAGAATATATGTGTGAAATGAGGGAGGGGAGGCTTTGTTTTATACTTGGGAGCCAAGAGAGACTCCTCTTGGATGCTCTCCAAGTGTCATTTTCTAAGAGTGTTTGAACATCTCAAGGAGTGGCTCACTTTTAGGGTTTCGGTAGTGTTAGGGTTGTGAGGGATGAGGGAGGGGGATGGGAAACACCTTTTAACTCACCCAACATTAAGGTTAGGCACTAAGGAAGGTGTACTAGGGGTTAGGGAGGCCAACTTTAATTATTTTTTGAGTTGGGATATGTTTCTCACCAAGGGGGGTGCAACTCCCCTAGGGGGATGAGTGGAATGAAGTGATGGCTAGGTGAGGGGGTGTGTTTAAGTTAGGAAAAGTGTTTCTCTAACTTAGGAAAGGGGTTGGCCATCATCTCCCACTCTTTCTCTAACCTTTTTTTCTCATTTTTTACAAAAATTAACATTTTGACTTTGTCAATTAAGCAATTAAATTGTTGACTTGCAATGACTTGGACTCCTTATGGAAAATGACCTATAAAAACTTGTACAATCGAGTTGAAACTTGGTCCAAGGGTCTACCAAGGTTTAACATTTTTACATAAAAAATAATTAAAATTACCATTAATTGGGCAATTTAAAAAAAAAAAATCTTGAACTGGACGAAATTTTGCAAGACTCTAGGAGATGTCTAGCATGGTCATTTAAAATATTCCTAGACCCTAGTCACCCATTGAGCTCGATCATTAGAACTCCTTTCACCACTTTGGAGAATTATTGTGGGAGTGAAAAACTCAAGGGTAATTAAAATTGTTGGTTAGGCCAGATCAATTACCTGAGGAAAAAAAACACTCGATGAAAGGAATTCCCTAATGATAAATTCCTAGGAAACTAACCTAAAATATGATCCATGCAAACCCATTACATTATTATCCCATGCAGGGGAGCGTAAATTCTAGTTACAAAAGAAGTGTTGAGGCCAAAATTTCCTTGTAGAACCAGTAAGTCTTCAACTTGGTTGCACCATTAGGTACATAGCTTCATGGCACATGGAGTTGACCCCCTAGTTGAAATAAGTGGTCAACACCACCATTGTTGGGTTAGTGTGACCTTGAAGTGTCATCATTGTTGATCTTGAACTCAATATTTGAAGTACACTCCCTTGCATTTTTTAAAGTGTTTCTTAGAAGTCAAAATTGAAGAACTATGAGATGTGGATTGCATAGTAAAATGCTTCCCTTAACATTGATATATCGATGTGTTGTGTTAGAAACAATCCCTCCCCATAATTTATTCACCTTTCATTTAAATCCCTTTTCTAAGTGAAGGAATCATGCCCCTTCCCACCTTTGTTTCTCTCAAACTTTTGGGCCCCTTTTCGGATTAAATATCAGTTCTTTGCACTTATAAATTTTCTTCAAGCTATTAGCTCCAAATTTCCCTTGTCACTAGATAAAACCGAATTTGAAGTGAAGATTTTCATTTCTTTCTGATACACAACATGTTGGCGGAAGATTCACATTGCTTTCCAATACACATGTTGGTGTAATATTCACATTTCTCACAACTACACAACATATCAGAGGAAGATTCACATTCCACACATATATATTAACTCTCCCTCATTTTCTCCCTTTGTTGATACATTGTCAAAAGATCCATTTTCTCTGCCGATACACTGGTGGGAGATTTTCTTTTTGTGCCGATACATCGATGATTCAAAATTTGTATTCTTCATCGACACATTGACAAGACATTTCCTTCCTTTCTCAATACATTGGAGGAATATTCTCTTTCTTTGTCGATACATCATTGTTACATTATCTTCTCCCTTTGTCGATATGTTGGTGAGACATCCACTTTCTCCATAGATACACTAATGAGAGGTTATTTTTCCTCATCGATATGTTTATGATCCAATATTTTCCTTAGACACCAATAAACTAGTGAAATATCTGCTTTACTTGTCAATATGTTGGCACTCCAACATCTTCTTTCTTTGTTAGCACATCGGTGAAATATTTGCTTCCCTCGCTGATATGTTGGTAACTTGAGATCTTCCTTCCCTATCAATACATCGAAGAAATATTCCCTTTCCTTGTCGATACATCAGTGATGGAAACACATTTGATCACCAAAAAAGTGGACCCCATGCTCTTGAACCCACATGTGTTGGATGAATTAACATAAATTAAAGCACCCACATGATTACCTTTATCATTGTTCATGCCTGAACGATCATATAAACCCCAAAATTATGTTCCATACACCATTCTACACCATTCCAATGCCAAAGACCCGTGTTCACCCAAGATTCATTGAGAGTGAAAGGATACATGTGTTGTCACCCACACGACCCCCTTTTCAACCACCTCACTCATGGGTTAACATGTATGTACATTAAAATCCTATTTGAAAGTGCGTGCACCCAATTTTGAATAGTTAAAAGGGAAACCATTTAGATGAAATTATGGGTAAGAAAACCATCTAAAATGAAATCATGGGTGCGGGTCGGAAGGATAGAATCAGACAAAAGAAAAAAGGTCATTCCATAATTCTGGTCCTTTTCCCCATTAGGGCCATGTGCATGTTACGAAAATGTGACCAACACTACCTGAAACCCATGACCGTGGTGAAACCGCTTAGTTAGTAGGTTTTGGGCCTAGTTCTTGGATTCAAGGATAGAAACCAAGGATTTTCATACTTGTTCCTTGGAATTCCTTCTCCTTGATTTTAGGATTATCATGGACATTGGACACTGTACATAGAATTTACAAATAAGTATCTCTGCTTCAATGGTTATCACATATTTTATTTCCTGATTTGATTTTATTTGTGCTAACCAAAATAATATTTTTTGTTTTTAATAACATGGGTTGTCCATAGGACCAATCATGGGAACATACATAAGGAAATGTGACAATATTTTGTTATCGAGGAAGGAAGAAGAAGAGGTGGAAATAAACACCCCATGTCCTATATACAATGACACCATGTGTGTCATTGACAAGGATACCTCATTCCACCGAGGTGAAATATATCATATGTTTACCAACTAGACCTTCCCACAACTGCCAAAAGACGATCTAGACCAAGTAAAGTATCAAACCATTAGGTGCTCTAGACTACATAAGATAGTTGCACATTCGACATTCTTCCCTTCTGCTGAATA
>JASDQU010028181.1:25734-38675 GCA_032191745.1 Picea mariana | reverse complement strand
TAGATCAATATTCAATTGGTATGACATCTTATCCTCTGCATTGGCAAAGGAAATATTAGTGACAAAGAAAATGTCTCTTGGGAAGCACCCAATTTTTCACATGGCATATTATCTATTGGATGTAATGTGTGTAATCCAAGCTTACCCAGAGATGGTCTAGGCCTAGTATCCAGGTGATTTTCCCATCAAAATCTATTGCAAATACCTCTGGGAGCACAAGTACTGTGTAAACTACCATGAAATCTATGAGAAATTTATTATTCATCTATTTCAAGTATTGTTTTGTGCCCCTGCACCCTGTATGGTTGATAAAGTTATGGTTGTAGTAGGTTGGATAGGGGATTAGTACCTCATGGAGCATGCAAAAAACATCAAAGTATATGGTGCCACCAAATCCCCACACCTAGTCCCCAATTTTATTCCTAAAAAAATCATTTTGCAAGAAATATAATACCAAACCCTGGTAAATGGGGTAGGTGTATCCCTAAACAAATATAAAAATACGATCTCACCATAACTACCCCTCTGGGTGGGTGCTTATTATTTTAGAGACATTAAGGAGGCACAAGATGAGGCTAAAACCTTGGCGAATTTCCACTTTGAAGAAGAAATATTTTGTAGGAACAACCCCCTAAAGACCATCAACAAACAATACCAGAGTTGCAAGTATATGTGGAGCTATGAGTAAGAAGCCTGGGAAGAAGAGGAAATTCACAAAAGAGAAAGAACTTATGATGAGTTCATCTTCAAGAGGGGAGGAAAATCCTAGCTTAAAGGCATTGGACAAGATGAAGAACAAAGAGGAAAATAAGGGAGGAAGAACAAAGAGAAAAAGAAAGATCTCTTAAAGAGAAAGAAGAAAAACAAAAGAGAGAAGAGGAAGAAAAGAAGAGAAAAGAAGAAGAAAATAAGAAAGCACTGGAAGAAGCACAAGAAATAAAACTAATGGACACCACCATACTATAAACATCTTCAGGCATGACTCTAATTGGAGGACACTTTCCCCTAGGAGAATTGTGACTAGGGGCGTTCACACCATCCAAGGCCCAAAAAGTGATAAACGTGAACTCCTTCAGGTTTGATAAATATTTAGGCAAGATTTTCCATCAAAGCATCAAAATATTTCTTGTCTCCGGAGTTTCTCCACTTTTAGTCAACACAAAGAAGGATGTGGTTGAGAATATCATGGAATATCCCTTGGCCATCGCTTCAACTAATATGGATTTTACTCAAGCATCTGAGCAAAACCGTAAGAAAATGGTGCAAGATATTGAAGAGTATAAAGAAAGAATCAAGACATTGGAAGAAGAGGTAAAATTATACAAGGGTGAGATAACCAACATCTAGGAGTTTAGGATAAGTATTGAAGAAGCAAGGAAATAATTTTATAACTTGGCCAAACAAAAGTATACTAGAGTGCAATACTTTCAGAAGAAAAATGATCAAATCCTAGCACAATTGGACAAGACCAAGATCATTAACATTGAATTTGTTGGGATAAGAATGGGTTCGAATGAGATGAGAAAATAGATAGAGGACAACCTAGAAGTCCCCAAATTCCTCCCAAGGATGATTGGATGGGAAAGAAAATTAAATTATGCTTCCCTTTCTATTTGTCAATGAATGAGAGAAGCACTTGAAAGGGATTCAAATAATTCCTTTGGTATATGTGCAAGGCTCCACAAGGCACTCATCATATTGTCAATCAAATTTCACTTGCCCCAAATTGGTGGGTGAACCCAGGCCAGAGGAAAAAATCCATGCAGAACTGGAAGAGGCCATTCATTCCAAAGAAATGGATAAATGGATCACACAGATGATAACCAATGCCATAATGAACAAACATCTAATGAAACTCTCAAAGGCTCATAGTCTAATTCATTCTTTCCTAGCCACTCTAAAAATAGACATGTAAACCCTATTGGAAAACTTGGAATCCCATGAAGTTGATTTGGAATCTATTTTATTCCATAGAATAATATCAATTTTAACTTACCTTGAAGTATGGGAAACATACATTAGAGATAAGGAAAAGGGACAATCATGAAAAAAAAATCGAGTTGTATATTTCAGTCTTATTTTTGTAAAGTAGGAAGAAAAAAATAGGGGAGATCAAGAGTTTGTAACGGTTACGTGGGAATTCAAGAAGTCCCAAGAAATAGTTACCAAACTCAACTATATATGCCAAAAAGAACCCACTTATAAGGGGATCTTTCATTATGAAATTTTGGATAACTATTTTTCTGAGATCTTAATAGCAAGAAGCCCTTGTGGCGATTTTGATGGAGAGGAAAATCTTTTTTGTGAATATTTACTGTGAACTGCTTCTAGTGCACTTCTAGTTATTGTGAATGTTGTAAGGTGTTGACATATGATTCGTAACCTACTATAAGAGCTCACAAAGAGTTGCAATGATTATATATATATTAAAAATATAATAACTATAATAAGTGGGGTCCCCTAGGATAAAAAACTGGAATGATAAATTCCTAGCATGACATTTTATCTCTTCATTTTGGCATGGTATCAATTTCAATTTTGAGGCATCATTTTAAATATGACATTTAAAATAAGTGGTTTAATAATTTCTAACATCCTATGATATTTTATGAATGAATACATATCTAAAAGATAATGAATGGTCTTAAAGATATATATATGTTTGTATCATGGATTAAAGGCTCATACAAAACACTTGTTTGTATAACTAGAAAGTGTGTTGTGTGGTAGTTTAAAAGGCATAAAAATTGTGATCAAAATGACATTTGATAAGTTACAAAGGTACTTGGTTTTCTTCTCAAGCATTATGGTAGCAATATTGAGTATGATATCCACATAATTATTTATTTTCAAGAGGTTATGGTCCTTTATTTTCCTACATGATTATATGCCTAATGAATTAAAAGTTTAAATTTTTAATGCTCTTACTTAGCATGGTATGCAAGGTATATCAAGCTTGAAGTTTTGAGTGGCATAAAATTGTGAATAGTTATACAGAGTTTTGATTTTGGTTTTAAATATAACATATATATGTTATAAAGAAAATGGAAATAATATGTAATAAGTGGTTAATATAGTTAATAGATGGAAAAGGTACGAGGGTTGATACCATTTGATTTTTTCATAACATTCGATATGGGTTGGATATACGTTAAGGATCAGATTTGGAAATATTCATATTCATATGTGTGTTGATATGATATAGTTTGAATAGTTGACATGGGGTCGAATATCAACACATGTGATTGATAAGCTAGCCATGCATTCAAGTCGAGAGGACGTGGGAATTAATGCTGCCAAGCATGCATTTTACCACCTTTGTTGTGTTAGAAAATATGGATCATGGAGCAATAAAATAAAACAAATGCGGAAATAAAACAAAAAAGATACACAATACAATAGAGACACAGATATGTGTGGTTCACCTAGTGTGGGCTATGTCCACCAGAGAAATGGCTAAGTCCTTCCTTTTTATTATCCAACAAAATGAAGGGATACAACCTACAACATGCTCGCTGCAACTTCCTCTTCTTTCTCTCGCAGTCTCCTCTCTCAGAATAAAACATTCACGATAATATGAAACCACAATAAAATTTCATGATAAGAAAGGCTTTCCTAATGGGGAAAAAAACCCTAAAATAACTTCTACCATAAGATCTGCAACCTTATAATGAATGGTCCAGATTGACTACAAAATTACAATATTTTACAAGGCATTTTTTCCCAATATTTCACTTCGGAACCCCCTGGCGACAATTTTTGGGGGGAAATCCACCCCACACCCCCTGTTAGGGAAATGGGTCCAAGCACAACTGAAACAAACATCTGAATTAGGAAGATAATCAACCTCCACAACCAACAATCTCCCACTTGGAGACTGATCACAACAACTCCACTGTTGTTGTACCTGCTCGACAATACTCCACCTTGGACCTGGAAAATTTCTCATCTTCACCTTCATGCTTGAAGACCAACTGAAATTGAGCATGAACTCAGTTTCTCCCTGGTTACTCCCTTTGTTAACATGTCTGTAGGATTCCGACTAGTATGTATCTTTTCCAACTTCAAATGTCCATATTCTAAGATGGATCATATGAAATGGTATATGAGTTTTACATTCTTATTCTTTGAATGGAATTATGAGTTCTTTGCAATATGAATGGAACTCTCACTATCACAGTACAACCTTTTATTCTCCTGCTTCTTTTCCAATTCCTCCATAAACCTTTATAACCAAATCATTTCTTTACTAGCCTCTATAGAAGCAACATACTATGCTTCTATTGTTGAAAGTGAAACAACCTTTTGTAGTTTTGAAATACAACTTATTGTTATTCCACCTACAGTAAAAACATACCCTGTGGTGCTCGTCCAACTATCTTTATCACCTGCCATATTTGAATCAACATATCCCTGAAGAACATTGTTTGAACCTCCAAAACATAATGAATGAGTAGAAGTACCTCTCAAATACTTGAGAATCCACTTTACTACCTTCCAATGTTCTTTACCTGGATTGTTCATATACCTTCTCACAGCTCCCACTACATGTGCAATATCTCGGCTTGTGCAAACCATCACATACATTAAGCTACCAATTGTTGATGAATAAGGGACCCTAGACATGTATTATATCTCCTCTTGTGTCTTGGGACACATTTACTTAGTTAATTTGTAATGGTTGGCCAAAGGTGTACTAACTGGTTTTGCATTTTGTATTCTAAACCTCTCCAACATCTTCTCTATGTACTCACCCTGTGACAATGTCCATTTGCGATTTTTCCCGTCTCTTGTTATTCTCATACCAAGGATTTTCTTTGCAACACCTAAATCCTTCATTGCAAATGAATTAGCTAATTTATTCTTGAGCACATTTATATCTTACATATTAGACCCTGCAACAAGCATGTCATCTACATACAATAGCATAGCTTCCATTTTCTATCCTTTTAAAATAAACACAGTGATCAAAATTACATCTACTATAACTCTGTTCTGTCATAAACCTGTCAAACTTCAAATACCACTTCCTTAGATCTTTCTTTAGGCCATACAATCACTTCTTCAACCTGCATACCAAATATTTCTTCCCTTTGACCTCATACCATTGTGGTTGTTTCATATAAATCTCTTCATCCAGATCCCCATGGAGAAAAGTTGTTTTTACATCTAATTGTTCAAGATGCAAATCTTATACTGCCACAAGACTTGAAATAGTCCTAATTGAAGTCATCTTAACAGCAAGAGAAATATTTCATCAAAAGACATACCTTTCTTTTGTGAAAACCTCTTTACAATAAGTCTAGCCTTGTGACATTGTTTTCCTCCATCTTCTTCCTTCAACATGTAAACCCATTTATTATGCAATGCTCTTTTTCCCGCAAGAAACTGAATCAAGTACCAAGTTTGGTTATTTACCAAGGAATCCATTTCCTCTTTCATGTGTTGCTCCATGTTGGCACAGGGGAAGTCCCAGGGTTCAATGCTCAAGAGCGCACCAACAAATCCCTAACTACCGGTCCTTTCGGCAACTCCTGCAAAGCAGATGAAGTCTCACCCAAGGTAGAGGTAGGGTGGTTGCATAACTCAGGTGTCTGTAACCTTAGCTAGGACACCGATCTGTGATTATATATTTTACAGGGTACTTAGCATAGATCATTCATCAATATTTATCTCTTATGGTACTTCACAGGAAGCACAAAGCATTGCAGTGAATATTTAGACTAAAGATGATTTGGTACTTAGCCACAAAAATATAGATTAGATTCAACAAATCAAGCACTAAGCATCTATCAGATCTAACATTCAGTCATATATCATAAGCATAGAGCAGAACCAAATCTATTTAATCACAACAAGCACTTAGCCAAGAAGGAGATAAACACATTCAGAGCACAATACACACAGTTATCGTGGTTCACCCCCACCCTGGGGTTATGTCCATAAAGTCTTTTTCTTTTTATTATCTTGGTCAAGAGGTTACAACACAGAACTTTAGTGATCCTTACTTTGCATAGGACAGAAGATCTGTGCAACTCGCTAGATCCTTCTTCCTTTCACTTCAACACAAAACTACGACAACTTGCACTTAGCTTGTCAATCCCCTTGTAATCATGCACAGAGCACTTGCAATATACATATGATCACACAGATCCAACTACTTGCACTAAGAAATCACATCTACTACTTATTACATTGCCTAATTATCTATTTATAGATTACAAAATGGGCCTAAGAGTAGGTAAACCCATGGGCCGACATCCCTTTCCCTTTGTATCAACCCAAAAACCCTAAAAGGTACCCAAAAATAGGTCTTTCTCGCTTCGCGTTGTGCTCCATCTTTGGAAAGTTGTCGCAGTCCCAAAACAGTCAATTATGACCAAGTATTCTTCAAAACTTGGTCAAGGGCCAATAGGCCCCCAACACTCACCTGTTACGTGTCCCGAGTCACTTAGGTATGATCAATTCTGCCTCGAATGCCTCGAGCTTGGCTCGATCTACTTTGACCTGCTGCAATGTGACAACCTCTTGCTCAGTAAAGTTTTGGATCATTGTGTCATTGAGTGGTCCTTCCAAGCGTTGTTCTGCAGTGAGGACAACCTGTTCAAGTTCAGCTTCCTGGATTTCAAGTTCAACGAACAGTTGGCATGCCCTTTCTTGGATTGGCTAAATTCATTGGGAAACTTCCATCACTTTACTTTGTAGTGTATGTACTTGTTGTTGGGTTGTGCGTTGTTCTATGAACCTCTTCATTCTTTCAACTAGAGTCAAAGTCTTGATCTGTGCCTGTAGCATGTCTGCATGCTAGTTTGCTTCTTGGAGATGTGCCTCCAATGTCTGCAATTCCTGATCCTCTGTAAGGGTTTCATAAGTCTGGGTGCTTCTAGCGCTCATTTGCTTGCATTCCAAAGAAAAGGTTTTTAATTGGCCAACTGAGCTTCAAGCAGTGGCCTCTCTTAGATCTCTTATTTCCTAAGGGGTCTCAGGCACGATGCAGAGCTCCAGATTCGTGATGCATTGTTGGAGTTGCTGGATTACTTCTTCCAGTTGGGTCACCTGCTATGGGAGACGGTCTTCCATCTTCACCTCTACGATTGTCACAGAGTGAATTTCTTTGTGAATCCTTTCCTAAACTTCCAGTTGCTCTGCTAGCAACTATGCCTTTTCCTTGTCCCACTTCACTTTCAGGGCAATCTTTTCTCGTTCTGCCTCCTTCTATTGTTTTAGAAGTGCTTTTTGTGCTTGCATCAAAGCCTAGGTGGCTTGTGATGTGTCTTCTTGAGCTCGTCAAAGGCGAGCTTCGACTTGATCAATGATCTGGAGCAGTTGAGTGGGCTCATCGCCTGTTCCTAAAGGTCCACTTATTAAGGGCACTATAGACACTGCTTGGATGGACTGGAGTGCCTGCTGCACTTCTTTGAGTTCACCTTTTATTCGGTTGAAGAGCTCCTCCTGCTTTGCTTCTTGCGTTTCTGCGAACTCGAGTGAAACATCGTTCAACACGGCAATTAGGAAGTCGAAGTCATATGGGATAAGGGTAGTTTTAAGCGTGGTCTGGGTGGCCTTAGCTTTCTTTCGGGAGGAGGGATTTTGTGGTGTCATCTTTCTTTTCATGGAGGGATCCTCCTCCTCTCTAGGTGGGGTAACGTCACCTCTGTTTTGTTCAACTTCTGTACCACCTAGCTTGTCACCATTGCCTCCCTGCGCAGGCGAGATCGAAGTAGTCTTCACGGATGTGCTAGGGATATCTTAGAATTCGTCATCCTTCTTAGTCCTGCTCGGTCCAGGTGTATCCAACATAGATTCAGGGCTTTCCTCGTCGAACATGTCTGTGGGGTCTTATGCAACAAGGAGGTCTGTCGACCATTCCTTGGTAATCTCCTCAAAGTCATCCTCTGTCATCTTGTAGTAGGATTGGATTTGTTGTTTATGCTCATCACCACGCGCTGTAATATAGGTGAAGTGGCGATCCACGCTAAATTTCATCAAAGGTCTAAACCGATGAAGTACAGTTGGGGTGATCCATGGTGTAGACTGAATTGCATTCTTCAGTTGGTTGAAGTAGGTGTGGAAGATAGCATTGGACTGCCACTGCTTATTCATGTCGCTGGAGTACCACAACGTACAAAACTTCATGGCTAGTGGTTCAAAAGGTTTGATCTCTGGGAAAGTGGTTCCCTCTGGCAGCTCCCAAGTGATGAAAGAAATGAGTATGAGTAACCAACTAAAGTGGAACTCATATCCTTGGTCTTGTGCTCCTCTACAATCCATCTCTAACTAGTTTACAAGATACTGCACTCAATTCATTTGTAGTCCCTCGGCGCACTTACCTGCGAGGTTAACTACGAAGCTAGTCACTTGTTTTGGTATGTTCTTATGAACTAATTTTCCCATGATCAACTGACATGTAAGGCGCACTGCGCCGCTTTGGATAGAGGCTACCTTATAGCCTCACGTACCCTTATTTACATTTCCATAAGTTTCCTTTATCCGTTGTGCTAGTGCTCGGTCTGAGGTCTTGCCTGGGTAAAAGTCCTGTGGGTCAGGGCCTTGCATGCTAATTCCTATGATCCGATTGATCAGAGTCAGATCCACAGTGATGTGGCGGTCCAACCATAAGTATCCGCCGTGGTAACAAGACAACAACAACCTAATGCATGCATTGACTTCCTAGTGTCTGCCAAAATGAGGGATATTCATTACATTGAGTAGTGTGGACTACGCAAGGTTCTGGGTCCAGGACTATGGGACAATCTTAGGATTTCTTCCTTTGGTATTGGTTAGTTATTTATGCAAAGATAACATGCTATAGGTTTTGCGATCTCCAAGGTTAAAATAATTAAATTTCAGTGCTGTGAGCTTATCCTGGTCAGCACGTACTACGTGCACCCCTTTCAGAAGATACACGGTGATCAGGGTGTACTCAAAGTCCCTGGGTACCCTATCGCAGTTAATATTTCCACTCAAAGGTGGGATGTAAACTGACAAAATGCGCGGGATCAGCTTGGTATTTGCAATGTTATCTCTATGCTTTATTCTTGTCTCGGTCGTGGTTCTGAAAGGTCCTGCGCCGCGAGCAGTGGAGGGAGAATCTTGGAATCCTCCTGTCGAGGATGCTTGCACACCTATAGACATTCTTCTGTATAACATCACTCTCTCAGCCATTAGGTCAATCAAAACTTCTTCAACTACTTTCTCAATAGTGTTGAGCTCATTCGACATACAAGCTTGGTTCCACTAGCTCAGGCGTGAAAATGAATGATGAACAGTATGGGAACAAGGCAATGATCACAGAGTGAATTAATCTCAAGTTTCGGGCTCAAATTATCACTTAGGAAAAAGTATTCTCGGTGTGTGGTGCGTTGGACTAAGTAGGGAAACTTAACAACGATCTACTTGCAACAGATATGGGGGCCTGCATTAACTCCGTTCTATCCATTTTGGTGTTGTCCAACGGTCTAGCGGGAACCCATAATTGCTTTTCGACCCGTTTGGGGTGGAACTTGAACAGGTATATCGGTCCAACAACTATATTGTTGCACCATGGCGAAGTGCTAGATGTCGCTGTTCTGATATCTCGGCGAAGCTCAATTCTTTTGATTTTTCCTTCTGCGAAGTTCCTTCTGGAGTCTTCTGTAACTTTTCAATTTTGGCCCTCTTCTTACTTAGCTTCCTAGCCTTTTTCCCAATGAGATTAGTCTCGGTCACCCTCTTTCCATTCTGAATCTTATCTTCTCTTGACGTAGTCACTTCGCGCTGCCTAAGATCTTTCCTCAGATCCAAGGGTAATGCTCCTTCATCATATGGATTAGATATTTCTGTCTTCTGTGGTTCCTCTAATGATCTTATAGCTTCGACATCCAGGTCCCTGGTGTTTAACAGCGAAGATCTGTTCCCTTGTTCCTCCATCAAGTAGGCAATCCTTGTAGTCATAAATTCCATGAGTTCTTGCTTCTTCTGTTTTGGGGCTTCCTTTTCTTCTTTCCTCTAGATCTAGTCTTTTTCAATCCAGATCTTTCCTAACAAAGATGGAAATGGGGCACAGTCCTCAATAAATCTAACGACTTCGAACTCCTCCTCTGTCGAGGTTCCATGGGTACTCATAGCTATCTGGGTAAGTCTGCCACATAGGGTTACCATTTTGCCTTTAAATAATCCAATGGTTCCTAGTGAAGGGACCAGAGCAGGCCTTCCTTGGGTTTCCCAAGTTCTTTTTGTCATAATATTCATCAGTGTTCCCTCATCCAGGGCACAGTCAATGTCGAAGTCTCCTATTCTTACTTCAATTTTCTCCTGTTCTTTGAAGATCTCTGACAAACTGACATCCTTATGATCATCTAGGGTTTCTTTTATTTTTAGTAACATGATCTCTGATTCTTTATGGGGTTCTTCCAAAATTATAGTCTCTTGATCTCCTTCAAAGTTTGCTTGTTCCTTATTCAGATTTTCTAGCAATCATTCTAGGGAAATCCAATACTTCATGGTCCATAGCTTTACAATAGAGGCAACTAGGGTTTCTCCCAAGGCATTCCTTATCAATATGTCCTGGTCTTCTGCAACTGTAACATAGGGTCAATCCTCTCTTTCTTTTAAATGACCCCCAACTTCTTCTGTACTGCGCACTAGGGTCATGGTGGCTAGCCTACAAAAATTTCTTTCTAGGATCCTACATCTAGTGGTTAGTCCAAAAATTCTTTCTATGCATAGGTATAACATATCTATCATTATTCTTATCAAATCTATCAAATGTTCTTCCATCTAAAAATGCTCTAGTTTTCACGCCAGGACAAAATCTATCAAGCATGCCTAAATTCATGCTTTAGAAACAAAACATTTCCACTTATCTTTCCTATATAGAGCACAAATCTTTCAGATCTAAAACTTGAACTATTCTTACCTTTATTAGAGCACAAAGCTTACAGATCTTACCTCTTTCTGTATATCTGACTTAGAAACTTCCACTTTAACCTTTCTTAGAGCATAGAGCGTTCATATATGACTTCTTTTCTTCAGTATCCACCTCTTTTCTTGCAGGTTTGACCTATTTCCTTCATATCTGACCTTTCTCTCTCGGCACAAAGATTCATAGGTCAAGTAGAATACTACGTACTAGGGCAACAGATCTATGCACAGAGCTTATTTCACACAAATATTTTTCTTCTTTAGTTCTCAACAATCACAATTCTGGTCCCAGCAACAGAACCATTTGTTGGCACAGGGGCAGACCCAGGGTTCAATGCTTAAGAGCGCACCAACAAATCCCTAACTATCGGCCCTTTCAGCAACACCCGCGAAGAAGATGAAGTCTCACCTAAGGTAGAGGTAGAGGTGGTTGCAGAACTCAAGTGTCTAAAACCTTAGTTGGGACACCGGTCTGTGATTATATCTTTTACAGGGTACTTAACATAGATCATTCATCAATATTTATCCCTTATGGTACTTCTCAGGAAGCATAGAGCATCGCAATGAATATTTAGACTAAAGATGATTCGGTACTTAGCCACAAAATATAGATTAGATTCAACAGATCAAGCACTAAGCATATATCAGATCTAACATTCAGTTATATATCATAAGCACAGAGCAGAACTAGATCTATTTAATCACAGCAAGCACTTAGCCAAGAAGGAGATAAACACATTTAAAGCACAATACACACAGTTACCATGGTTCACCCCCACCTTGGGGCTACGCCCACAAAGTCTTATTATTTATATTATCTTGGTCAAGCGGTTACAACACAGAGCTTCAATGACCCTTACTTCGCACAGGACAGAAGATCTACGCAGCTTGCTAGATCCTTCTTCCTTGCACTTCAACACAAAACTATGACAACTTGCACTTAACTTGTCAATCCCCTTACAATCATGCACATAACACTTGCAATATACATCCGATCACACAGATCCAGCTACTTGCACTAAGAAATCACATCTACTACTTTTTACATTGGCTAAGTATCTATTTATAGATTACAAAATGGGCCTAAGCGTGGGTAAACCCACAGGCCAACATCCCATTCCCTTTGTATCAACCCAAAAACCCTAAAAGGTACCCAAAAATAGGTCTTGCTTGCTTTTCATTGCGCTCCATCTTTGGCAAGCTGTCGCAGTCCCAAAACGGTCAATTATGACCAAGTATTCTTCAAAACTTGGTCAAGGGCCAACACTCCCACTTCTTTTTAGTCTCTACCTGCATTGCCTCTTCATAACATTTTGGTTCACCATAATCAATCAACAATAAATAATACAATGAATGAGAGTATCGTTCAGGGGGTCTACTTAACATGGTAGATCTTCTAACAACATTTGCAGGAGTTTGAGGTACTTGTTGCTCCTTTTGTTGTACATTTTGATTTTCTGGTACGTTTGGAATTTCTTTTTTAGTGAACTCATCAAGCACTGTGTATTATGGTTTTTCTTCTTCCTGTTTCCTTCCCTACAACTAATCTTTATACATGACCTTCTCATTGAATATGAAATCTCTAGTCCTAATTATTTTGTGATTTTCATAATCCCATAAGCGATAACCAAAATCATTAACACCATATCCAATAAAGGTACCCTTGGATTTTTCTTCAAGATTTGTTCTATTTTCTTTATCAATATGGACAAATGCTTCACAACCGGAAGTCTTCAGGTATGAATAGTTTACCTTTTTACCTGTCCCTGCCTCCTCTGAAATGCCACCATCCAAAGAACTTGAAGGTCCGTTGTTTATAAAGTAAACAACAATATCTACAGCATCTTCCCAAAACTGTAAGGGAAACCCTGAATGAAATTTCATACTCCTTGCATGCTCCATGATTGTCCCGCTCATCCTTTCTGACACACCATTTTCTTGTGGTGTTCCTAGAACTATTTTCTCTCTACGAATCCCATGGTATAAAAAGTAATAATCAAAATCCTTGCTACATTATTCACCTCCATTGTCTGATCTGA